>JAZBGX010002316.1:0-13462 GCA_037414775.1 Zonitis immaculata | reverse complement strand
TCTTAAAAGCAACAATTTACATGACGACGACAATATCGTCGATGTTCGCGTGCCAAAATATACACGGTGATTACTGTTATAGAGCGTACGCTAGGAGAACCGATGACGTCATAAATCGCCGGCACTAGCGTCATGCAGTCTATACAATGAAACCGATCAACAGTTACTCTGATACACTGTTCTTATATACAAACGCCATCTAGCGCCAATCGCATAGATTTAAGAATAAAGTTGTGGAGGGGGGGGGAATGAGTTATTTGCCAACTGTCAGTTTGTAAGAGATCAAAGTACAGGGAATGGTCCTCTTCCGGACGAAATACGAATTTGCATGAGTAGTGACTCTCATATGAGTGTTTGGCGTTTGAAAGTATATGGAGTGTAGTAGGGATAAGAGGTCGCTAGTGTAGATTACGCATGAAGCTAACGCTTTATGGAGCTTGTAAACAAAATGAAAAAGTCAAATTATTGAGTGTTTCATAGTGGTCGCATCGAATTTCGGCACTTATTGGCCATTGTTTCAAATGGGAGGAGCGTTAGGACTTGGAACCTGTCTAAAGTTATTGACAAATATTCTACAATAGTTGAAGTAATTTTTTTTTTTGTTTATTCAACGCGATCAATAGACAAACTTGGGATGAATATCACGATTTAGAATGGAATGGAATTGCATGAAATGGGATGGAATGGAAGAGAGTGGGAGGAAATGTAAGAGAATGAAAGAGATGGAAAGAAATGGAAGGAAATGGAAGGAAATAGAATGGAATGGAAGGGACCGAAGATAATGGAATGTAAGAAAATGGAATGGAACGGGAAAGAATGGAAGGGAATTGAATATAATGGAAGACAATAGAGGGAAACGTAAAGAAATTGAAGAGAACAGAAAAGAATGGAGGAATATGGAAGGAAATAGAAGGGAATAGGAGAGTATGAAAGAGAATGGAAAGGAATGGAAGATAATGGAATGGAATGGAGTGGAATAGAATGCAATCGAAGGGTATGGAAGGAAATGGGAGGAAATGGGAGGGAATGGGAGAGATTAGAAGGGAATGGAGAGGCATGGAAGAGAATGGAATGGAATGGAAGGGAATGGTAGAGAATGAAATGGAAAAGAAGAAAATGGAATAGGAGAAAATGGAATCGAAGGGAATGGAAGAGAATGAAATGGAATAGAAGGAAATGGAATGGAGGAAAATGGAATGAAATGGTATGGGAAAGAATGGAAGGAAATCCGAGGGAATAGGAAGCAATGGAAGGGAATGGAAAGAAATTGAAGGGAATGGAAGCGGATAGAAAGGAATGGATTGGAAGTGAATGGAAGGCAATGGGGAAGGGGAGGGAATGCAATAGAAGGAAATGGAATGGAGAAAAATGGAATGGTATGGAAAAGAATGAAAGGGAATGGGAGAAAATGTAAAGGAATGGAAGGGAATGGAAGCAAATGGAAGGGAATGGGAGGGAATGCAAGGGAATGGAAGGGAATGGAAGGGAATGGGAGGGAATGGAAGGGGATGGAAGGGAATGGAAAATTTGTCTTGTTGTTCTTCGTCATTGAATTCAGACATTAAACTAATCCGAAAATATGAACAAAACTGTCGAGATGACTTTATCGGGAATAAATAAAATAAGACCTACTGACACTTTGTAATACTTTCGGATTTTTTCGTTTTATTTTGGAAACAAGACATGACTATTTTGGAGACAGCCTGTATATACTAATTGTAGATTTCTATTTATGTATTGATGTAATAATTAAAGATCAAAGTTTATCACAGTTAATGATTAAATAATAAAAACTTTGTTGTTGTTGTTGTTGTTGTTAATTAGAAAATAATAATTTATTAATGTCAATTTTTCTATAATTAGAATTTGCTATTAAACTCACCAATAGCTGGTAATGTTGTTAAAATCGGTACATTCCATGTTGCCATAACCAAAACAACCCCATACGGTTCCTTGACAACATACAATTTATCGAAAAAATCAACTAAACGTTTCTTAACTTTTTCCGGTCGTATCAAATCCCCCAAATTATTTATCAAATAATTTATATGATTAATTGCAATTATAATCTCCATATGGATCTCTTCCGGTTCTTTATGTACATCGAATAAGATACGTCGTATCAAGGCATCTTGATTATCGATGAAAAAATTCAAAAAACCTTTCAATTGTTTCCGGCGATATTTCAATTGTTGTTGTTGCTTCTGGATTTTTCTAAATGCATCGCGGGCATTTTCCATAAACACTTTAGTGTCGGAATGTTGCTCCTGCTGTTGTTGTTGTTGTTGTTGTTGTTGTTGTTCGGTTGACATTACGAATTGAACTGTTTGTCGGTGTAATTTTTTATTTAATATTCATTTCTATAGAGTCGACTTTAACGTTTCAAGCATATTAATATAAATTTCTTTTCGTAATTACAACATTTTGTTTTTTGTTTTTTTTTTTTGTTGGTAATCGTCTGAATGGAATCATAAATTGAACTAATTATTACTTTAAAGCGATTGTAGTGTAATGCCATCTAGTAGACTAGCGTGTAATTAAACTAATCCACTTGTTCGAGTATTATCTACTAGATGGCGTTGTTAATAGAATTCTATTCATTCCTTCGTGTAGTTGTAACGAAATCTGTCAAAAAATAACCACTACCAATACCAATCGTAAAAATTACTAGATTCTTGAGAAAGTTCGATGATAGAAAAAACAATTGCCGTTTCTTCATAACAAAACTAATTAGAGTTGTTTTGAAATTCGTATACGGTGGATAGCGTTGTGCAATCCGCAATTCCGATAATCGATTCAAACCACGTACCAACACCGATTTTCGATGTGTAAACGTTTGGAAACCGTATTTACCATGATAAGCACCCATACCGCTATTACCAATACCACCAAATGGTAGGTTTTCGGTTAATACATGCATGATTGTATCGTTAACAGTAACACCACCACTCGATGTATTCTCCAATATTAAATCACGTGTTTTTTTATTATTTGTAAATAAATATAAAGCTAACGGTTTGTTGCGTCGATTAATAAAATCGATAGCTTCTTGGACATTTTCAATATTGATTATCGGTAGTATTGGACCAAAGATTTCTTCTTGCATCACCGGATCGTTCGGATGGACATTAATTAATATAGTTGGTGTTATTTTCAATTGGTCCGGATAATATTTACCACCGATAGCAATTTGATTAGTTTCAATAAAATTGATTAAACGTTTATAATGACGTTCGGTTATGATTCGACTTAAGTCATGTGATGGTAGTAAATAATTACCATAGAATTCATTCAAAATTTCTTTAGTTTTCTGTAAGAATTTCTTTTGTATTTCACGACTACACAAAACATAATCCGGTGATATACAAGTCTGTCCGGAATTTAATAATTTCCCATATAGAATACGACGTACAACTCTATCAATATCACTATGTATATCGTTATCAATATAAACCGGACTTTTACCACCCAATTCTAATGTGGTCGGTGTTAAATGTTTAGCAGCAGCTTGATGTACTAAACGACCGATAGCTGTTGAACCAGTAAAAAATATATAATCGAATCGCTGTTCTAATAGAGCTATTGTTTCCGGTATGCCACCCAAATAAATTTGATAAGCCTCGTTATCAAGATATTGCGGTAAGCGATTTGATAAGAATTTCGCTGTTATCGGTGCTAATTCGGATGGTTTCAATATAACACAATTACCACCAGCAATGGCACCTACAGTTCATCACACCCACACCACACAGACACGTGCATAAAAAAAAATAATTGAATTAATATGAGAAATATATAAATCAAACTACACGAGCCGATTCTTTTTTGTTTTTATTTGTTTTATATTTCGAGCGATTATGGGCGGAGCTAAGACTTAGCTAACCCTCCACACACCGCATGACAACGTGGTATAGTCTTGGCTCCGCCCATACTATCTCAAATGTGAATCATCTATACACATACATTGTCCCTTTTTATATTAGTGCGAGCGAAATAGAGATATTCATGATCTCGCTTGCACTTATACAAATAGGGTTAATATTTATTTATTAATAATAAATATTGATTTATAAATCAATACTAATGAATCGACAAATAATTATTAATAAATTTGAGAAATTCCCTATTCTAAGGAACTGAGAAATGATTACTGTAAAGTCCGGATATAACGATTTTTAAGGGTTGATTTTTATTTGAAACAATACAACTTTATTTTTTTGTGACGAAATGAGCCCGTCTAGAAAAAAACTGAATACACCACTGTATTGTACTTGAAAAAGTGTCCGAGAAACGTTTTTACAGAATCGGATTATTTTGAGAAATAAAAAAGTTATGGGCATATTACGTAATTTGACAAATGCCACCCTGTATCTTTGTTACAACCAAATATATCGTTTATAAAAATAAAAAAAAAACGATCCAATGACACTATAGTCGATTTTTATTCTATATTCCAGTCTGTATAAACGGTTTTTCCTATTAAAATCATCCAAATCACACCACCACACCCTGTACATTATATATTTATATGTTGGGCGTTATAACCGAACATTATAACCGTCAATTACGTCGCTCTAAATAGAGTCTTTATATCCGGACTAAGATCTATATAGAGTACCATGAGAGAGATCGATTAGGTTGTATTAAGCGGGGCGTCGTTATAAGCAGAGTCGTTATATCCGGGTTAATATTTAAAAATTTAGTACTATAGAGAAAAAAAACGAGGGAAAGTTCAAATTTGATTTCTGTAATAATAAAAGATTATGTAAATTATTTTGATTATATCAGATGCGACAGGGCCGGCTTGAGAAAAAAATTACAATGAATTGTAAGAAAAAAATTACTTCTGTAATGAATCAAAATGGATGAGGAAATGTGTCAATAATTATAATGTCAACATGAACCAGGGCCGGCTTTAGATACAGTGCCCAAAATTTGATGAAAATAGAAATTTTACCAACAAATTTCAAAAACAACAACACTAGTTTTAGTGAATACAGGACCGGCATTAGTCGCACAATAAAACTGACTATTTAATTATTTAACAAACAGACCAGTATTGGAGGTAGCCATCAAAATATTATAAGACAGGACCGGCTTGATTAAAAGTATCTATTTAGCAAAATCAGGACCGGCCTTAAATCTAACAATCGAAATAAATGAACGATCATAAACTAGAAAAAAAAAACAAACATTCATTTCTCGTATAACAAAACAGAAATAGAGTTGATAACAGAAAGAGCAGGACCGGCATTTGGTATTTTTACAAATAAAAAAAACAAAATTTAAATAAAACAAGCCAACTGAATAAATCTTTCACACAGGCATATTATAGTTGACAATGACAGGTCCGGCTTTAGATTTTTCTAATGAATCGGCTCGATTGTCAATAAAAACGAATTGAATCTAGTATACTGACCGACCATTGGTCCTAATGTTAACATTAACGGATAATTCCAGGCACCAATAATCAAAACCACCCCATATGGATCATTATAAATATAAACACCTTCGAATAAATTTATATAACTTTTATTAACAATTTCCGGTACGGACCATTTGTTTAAATTATAAATTGTTTGTCGTAAATCATTTGCAACTAACTCAATTTCGGATAGAATAATTTCTTGACGCGGCTTCTTTATATCGACGGTGATGGCATCGATTATATCATCACGACATTCCAATAGAAATTTCAATAATTGTTTCAATTGTTGTTTACGATAATTGATTGAACGTGTATGGCCGGTATTAAATTTATTACGAGCTATTTTCAAAAATTCTTCCGGTATAGGTTGCCTATTATTATTATTATTTATTTCACAATTTAATGGTTTTATATTGATAATTGTTGGATTTCGGCTTAAGTCACGTTCACTTTCTATCAGTGGCATTTTTATTATTTGTTGTTAATAGTGAGAGTAGCAACAATCAACTGGCATGGCGGTTTGGCGAAGAGTTTGAAAAAACGCTTGAAGAAATCAAATTACCTATGCGCATACACAAACACCTAGATGGCGTCTCTGTCAATTAATCATATATTTATCCAATTACAGCGCCATCTATACATACAGTCGATTCAACATAAAACTAGAAATATAACGATTAAGGTCAAAAAACAAAATAGAAACGAAAACAAAACATGTGAAAGTTGAATGTACTTAAGTAGCAAAACTTGTAGAACAACCTTTCACCGGGCTATCACATTACACATTAAAATTTCTATTTCATTATAAATTAAAATGTTACAATTCCTCAACACTATAGTATAACGAGTGTATCATCGTATTTCTCCATGCAGCAGTAGGCGTTGACTTTGTGAGCGTACGTCCACAACTTGTTTCAGTCACTAGTACAGTCTTATAGACAGATCTTGACACTAGTAGTAGTGGCGGTAGTTACTAAAATTACCACAAGGAGCGTCATAATCGAGAAGGACAACTGTACAGAAAAGAGACAACGTTGTTGTTATCTCTTTTTCCGCTCCTTGGGGCAATTTAAGTTACTAAATTTTTACAACATAAGAATTTACCCCCACTACTACAAATGTCAAGATCTGTCTATAAGGCAGTGGTATGAACTAAGCTATGACACTACGTTCTCCAATGCACCGCCATCTATCTACCAGGAGGAAAATTAACGTGATACACAACATCAAGGTCATTGTTGATACAGTACGTCTTTGCTCAATTAAAAACTCAATCACTTACCTTGATGCCTCTAGCTTCAATTACACTAGCAGTTAGACGATTGATATTCTCATTGTAAGCTAATGAAATTAATAATTCACCTAAATTTGGTCGTACAACTTGGACTTCCTGTATAATACAAATTTCTTTTGTTTTCATTGTCAAAATAAATTTATTACTCACTTTTTCTAAATCGAGTTTGAAGAGTTGTTGGACGGTACCATCACCAATTTCTAAATTTTCTAATGGAAATGTTACATGTCCGATTTCGGAATGTCGTTTCATACGACTACCATCTATAACTGTTAGTTTTAACACATGATTGGTCATATCTTTAGCTGATACCTACAACACAAGAAACAACAGTTTTAGAATCTCCATTTAGTTGAGTGAAGAAATGCTAAAAAAACTTTCTTGCATCCATCTCTACCTCCCATTGGTCATTGTTTTGAATGATTAAGCTTAATCATGAGCATGAAGCATTTAAATGACAGTTACATATGATGAGTTTGAAGAAATATCTGGTTACTAACAATGAGCAAAGCAATACCAAGATCAAGACCGAAGTAGTCTTTGTCAGAAGATGACTTAGAAAGAGCTTGGATCTAATCGGACTCTATCACTTGTTTTGTACATAAGGAAGTCATTGGGGAGTATGTTTCAATCATCCAGCAATTAATGAGTAAATTCGAATTTGTACTTCATCTAAACACTTGAAGAGTAAGCAGAGTGATAGATGAGAAGGTTATGGAAATATACTCATTAGACTCTATGGTACTTTGTGTTACACAAAGTATAAAGTGGCTTAAGTAAACTTGAGAGAAATGAGTATTTAATCTGAATGAAACCTAATCTGAGGAGGTTGGCAAAATATTTGATGTTTTAAGAATCAATGAGTATGTCTATTTCTTCTTTTGGACTTACTTAAGTAGTACAGCAAATTGAATTGAACTTACTTGAAATACTAGTGTCTCATCAAAATATGGATTACATGTCTTCTTCTTTTGTTTCGATTGTAAATAACGTCGTTCATCTGGCATCAAATGTAACCTAGAAAAAAAAAATGAGTACATTTTTGAATAATTTATTGTTTTTTTTATGTCCTTCATTTGTTTGTATATTCGATCGCTTTTGGCTATCGTACAATTATATGGTGGCTGCATATTAAGTGACAGTTATTGAACATCTGTTGAAATTCCGACTGGTTTGCATGATGCAACAATGACATTGTCGCATTTTGAATTATTGAAGACCCCAAGAAAACTTTCTTGCTATTTATTGATCAATAACAAATTCGATTTTATATCTTAGTACAAGTTGAACGCTAGCGCCATCTCGTGCACGTTCATCTTGCATAAAGATAATTGTTAATGAGCAAATCAACTAACTTGCAATTTATGCAAATTGAATTCAAATCCCCACTTCAACTGTTTTCGTGTCTTGCGTCTATGAGATTGGCGCTAGATGGCGTTTGTAAGCAATTTGTATCGGATTTATGATTGGAAAACTGTTTATATGGAGTCAGGTTTTCTCATTAAGACTGTGGGAATTAGTCGGGCTGCTATAATTTCAGAAATCAAACTATTGAAAAACCACAATTACCTCACAAACGGATCACAACTATTTGTAGTTCCAATCGTTCTAGATGGTAAATTTTTGGCTTTCAATAATGATACCAACAATTTCTCGGTAGATGGTTCATAACGTAACGAGAACCATATACGACCAATATGACCTTCCGGCCATTGGATCTCATCTAAATCCAATGTATTATTATATAGAGCTGGTTCGATTACACCCAAACCATAACAACCTACAATAATTAATACAATTGATAAGACGAAGTAGTTAAAGGTAATTGAAAAATTAAGATTTACTGAAAGAGTTGGATCGTTGATTTGGTAGTGATGGTAATAGAAGACAATCCGAACCCATATCCAACTCATTATCAAACTCAGCATCGCTTGCTCTTAAATCACTCATTGAAGTACTCTTTAATGGTGGCAAACTGAAATTTATCTCTTTCGTTCTATAGAGGAAAAAAATATATTTCTTTCTATTTTCTCAAAAAAAAAAACAAACAAAACTTACAAAAATTGCGGCTGATCACCTTGTTGTGATGGATAAACTAAAATACTTGTTATATTCTCATCTTTATTAGTTTTCCGTTGACGTAAAAAAACAATTGCAACTACCAATAATAATAATAATAATAATAATAAAAAGCAAATTCCAATAATCGTTGTATAATGAATTCCTGAAATAAAGATCGCCGTCGAGTATAGGCAACTAACTATACTTATCGATATACTAAGTTGTCTATTATATTGGTTGGTTATTATAGGCAACTAACTATACTTATCGGTATACTTGTAAGTTGTCTCTTATATTGGTTGATTATAGGCAACCAACTATACTGAATTGTATATTCTGTTGTATTTTAATTTAGGGCTAGCTTAATTTTTATCTGGGAAAACAAACATTTCTCTGCATAAATGGATTTTACACGATTGATTTTATTCAACTATGTAACCGGATTTGAATTGGAACGAATGGAAATTGACGAAATGTGATGCTTTCACTCGATCAATTTCTGTTTATAATTCGAAAAAAAAACAAACCAACAAACAAAAATTAAATTACCATGTAAATCGGTTGGTGTTTCTTGTGAAATTACATTATCATCGTCTACTAGTCTAATAGTTGTCGATGGATTTTTGATTACAATCGTGGATTTATCGAAACTATTTGCATTGTTTTGATGGAACCGAAACGGTAATAATTCCCGTTTCCAATAGTCACTCATTTCCATGAATTCTCGTTGGAAATTTCACATTTCACAATTTTATCTGGAACAAAATCGATTTATATAGAAAAAAAATAATAAAATTGGAGCTAATTGCAAATTTATTTCGGTCATAAATTTCTCTAGAATAATAAAACATAAACAATTTTTATTAATTTATTTATTTAAAAAAAAATCTTAACTATAATTTAAAACAATAATTAAATAGGAGCGTAATAATAAAGTCTTTGACTGGGATCTTTGACGATATTCGGCGGTGTCGATGTTGGATTTTCTTCGATGACCCCATCATCATCATCATCATCATTATCATCATAATCATTAATTTCCGGTATGATGACTGTTTTATTTTCAATTAGCCGATTGATATTATTTGGTAGACTCGGATCTGTATAGAACATTATCGGTTTCGGTACAACATCCGATAATCGTTCGTTATTATCATTCGATTTTCCGGCAATTTTCTTTACATTTTCACGACGATAATTACCACCATGCTTCTTTGTTTTATCATAATTTTTAAATATTACAATATTTGTTGTTCGATTCGGTTGTACGGTTGTCGTCGTTTCCGGTTGATGGCGTCGATGTACAATTTTCTTTGAATTTTCCATTGTTGTATCATTAATTGGTGGAATTTTAATACGTGGAAAACGTCGACGTGGATACACACGTCTCGATTTTTCACGTACCATTGTTGTCGATTCTATCGGTGTTGTTGTTGTTGTTGTTGTTGTTTTTGGTCTTGGACGGTTTCTTGCTCGCTTTGTTGTTGTTTCTACAATTTCGGTGGTTGTTTGTTCGTCCGTATATCGACTACTAAGATTATATCGCAATAACGGACGTTCTATTGTTTTATATTTTGTCGTATCAATCGATGTATTTATTGTATAATTGCGAATTTTCGGTAAATAATCGTTTATATCGAAAATTTGGAACGTCTGGTTTGCATTTAGAATAGCACCGCGGGAATTTTGAATTATCCCATCATCTTCAGTTGTTGTTGTTGTTGTTGTTGTTGATGTTGCTATTGTTTGATTTCGATCATCGATTCGATGATATTCCGGATTAGATCGAATCTTCGATAAATGTTTCAAAAATTGACTTGGTGTTGTCGATAATGTTATCGGTTTATTTGTTGTTGTTGTTGTTGTTGTTGTTGTGCTATCTTCAATTGTTTTATAATTCGAATTTGTTTTTAATTTCGTTATCAATTCAATATATGACGGTTCATTTGTATTATCAATAAATTGCAATTGTTTTCTTCTAATCATTGGTTGTGGTAAAGGTGGTTCTGTTATTATTTGTTCATCGTCCGGTTGTTCTGTTGTTCGATCATAAACAATTCTACCTAATTTCTCATCGTAATGGTAATGTTTCGGTCTATGCGGCACATAATCATCATCATCATCATCATCAACTGTTTTAATTACAACATCATCATCATCATCATCATCTATATCGATAGGTTTATTACGATTTCTTGTAGCAATTGGTGAATGGCGTCGGAAGCGTTTATTCATCAATTTCGGATATAAGTAGAGTTTTTGTTGTTGATAAATCAAAGGTGGCGGTGGTTTCATACCATCAACCAAATATTGATTGATAATTTTATTATAAATCGGTTGATAACGTTGGGTTGTTGCAAGCGGCGGTGATAAACCAACAATTTTATATTCGAATCTATTATCAATCACCGGACGTCTCGTTGTTGTTGTTGTTGTTGTAGTAACTTTTGGTTTTATTGTTGTTAGTCTTGGTAATTTTCGATGATTTCCCACAACGCCGATTTTAAATATTTCGATTTCATCATAAGCGATATTATCAATGGTATCTTGATAGTTGGTTGTTGTTGTTTTGATTGGTGTAGTTGTATATGGGTGATGCGGTGATTTGTGGGAGATTTGCGATGACGACGCCATCTCTAGTTCTTGCGGTGAATTTCTGATATTATTGATGACGTCATTTAGAACATTCAATTGTTCATCGGCATTAATATCAGTTTTATAATGATTTATTGGTTTTAGTGTTGTTGTTGTTAAAAATGGTGGCTGATAGGAGTTGGTTGTTGTTTGGTATCGATTTGTGTTTAAAAAGTAATACGGTCGTTGTTTTGTTCGTAATCGACGCCGACGTTTACGCAATAAAGCTTCACTTACGATCGGTTGATTGCCATTATCTGTCAATATTTTCTTTTGACGATCTACGACTGTTGCTGTCGTCTCGTTCAAATCCAAATCGGTACGATTCGCCGAATAATCAAATAACGGTTGTACCGGTTCAATAATTTTCTCATCAAACAATGGATTATCTAATGGATTCTCACCGAAATATTTAATTTTGAAACAATCAATTTTATCACCCAAATTTTTCAAACGCGGCTTCTTCATCGATAATTCCTTATCAGTAGTCGCTACTTCATCATCACTATCTACGTTCATATTTTTTATACGATCAGGTATTGGATCAATTCCACCATCATCGACATCTGGACATTCGAAATTATAATCAGCTTGATTGTAAAAAGCTAAATGATCATTGATTTTATCGGGAATATTTGCTAAATTCTCCGAATAACGTATCGGTGAGTTCCGATTGATATCGTCACGTTGATAATACGGAAATTTCTCGTTATCGATGATACTAATCGATCGTTTCGAACGTAACGATTCCACGTCATCGATAACCTTATCGTTGTTATCTCTATTTATTTGCATATTGATAGAAGTATGACTAGCATCAACGGCATCCTGATCTTTATACTCAATTCGTTGTTTCGTCGAAACTTTATTTGTGCTATTTGTATCGTTATCTTGATCGTCATCCACTATTGTATCATCGTTGTCTTGATCGTTAGACACAACTTTATTATCAACTAAAACCTCACTATTTTCACTATCGTTATCGTTATCGTCGATCGGTTCATGACTTTCGTGGTTTTCTTCGATTTTCTCCAAATCTCGTACAAACTCACCATAATCGGCATCTTCTTCCGCGTTCTTCTCATGCCCGCCATGATCATAGCCGGTATCATCATAACCATCCTCACTATAAACGGTATGGATTTTTGAATCGCGTATTAATTCTTTCAGACGCGGATCGTCACCATCTTGTCTCTTCAAATGTTGTTTATCTTCATTACGACGGATTTGCGTGTAAATACGGACCGGTTGGAACTCTTCTGTATCATCATCATCATCATCATCGGTACTTTCGATAGAATCATCGGTTATTTGAGGTTTTCTCCGACCGTAATCGATATAACCGGCTAATTTTTGTGTTGTGACGCGGGATTCATCTCGATTCGGTTTTGGTTTCTTCGAGTAATCGTTGATGTTTTGTTGGAATTTCTTCTGGTTGCGATTGAATAAATTCGAATTTTTCTCGAAAACCTCATAACCATCAACCGGTAATTTTTCTATCAACAATTGCTGATTCCCATTTCTTTGATTAGCCAAATCGATTTGTTGTTTCAATTGGAACAATTTCGGTTGTTGTTTATTGATTTGCCATTTTAATAAATTCGTTGGATTCAAATTGTAATAATTAACAGGCAATTGTTTTTTTAACTTGGTAATTGTGTACCGATTGGGCGAAATCGGTATCCAACCATATTGCTGGTAATTGAGGTTTTGGTGTCGTTGTTGTTGTTGTTGTCGGCTACCATATGGTCGGAATTGTTGTTTTCTGGTTATTAATTGTTGTTCAGTCCATGATGATGGTACACGTATCGTTATCACCGGTATTATAATCAACAATAATATTAAATAAATAAATTCCATTATTATTATTATTATTATTATTATTAGAAATAAACAAAAATTTCAACACATTTTCGTTTAGAACACACACTACAGCAAGTCGAAGTCAAATGTAATGCACTCTTTAACAGCCTGTAAAACAAAATTGAATCTCTGCTCTATTAAATTGTTTAAATAATAATAGAAATAATAATAATAATAATTTT
>JAZBGX010002313.1:0-13470 GCA_037414775.1 Zonitis immaculata | reverse complement strand
TATATATATATAAAGTTGGAAAGGGATCTCTCAAAATCAAGTTAGCTAATTGCAGGGGTGGAACACTACCCTGCAATGTAGGGTGTTGAAGCTCAACAGACAGAAATGGAATTATACACATTTATATTTATAATATTTAGTAAAAGAAAGAAAGAGATACTTAATAGATATATTTATGATAGAAATCGATATAAATATTAGTCAAAAAAAGAGCATCGCATATAACTACGTTTTTATTTTTTATTTTTTTATATAAATTGAGGGTATAATCTAGAGAAATGTTGAAGAAAGAAGTGTTATATTGCTTCGAAACTGGTAAAAGTTTGATCGTATTTTGGTGGGTGGTGGTGGTGGTGGTGATGGAGTAGTGGTAGTAGGTAGTACGAGAGGTGGATCCTAAAGTTTTCCGGTTAGTTTAGCAGCGTAACAGAGACGCCCGGACCTAATGTAGTGCTGATCATGTTAGAATGTGTTTACAAGCCCAATTTACAATCGTCGTCCTCGCCTTACGACGGTTCGTCAATTCGCTTGTTTATCTTACCAATAAGATGACGCACACCGCTATAGCTCTCCTTCTTACTCTCTCATACCAACTAAAAACTTGCGATAATCCATCACGGCCCTGTAGTAATGACAATGACGATAGAAATTCGAGAAAAATACAACGAATTGATCTTAATAGCCATTGAATGGCTCAATAAATCGAACGAATATTTTATTTTATTGATTCAATAGAAATAATTATATTGGAAATTTTAAATTTTGGGAAACCAATGGAGAAAAGTTATCAATAAACCAGGTATCCCTTTCATTACCCAAAAACTCGCCATCTATCGCAAAATAACATGCAACTATTGGCGCGACAAAACAATACGATCTATATCGAGTTCAATTGAACATCCATCGTAATAGCTATTGAATGGCTCTATATATAGTTTAAACGAATCTGTTATTTCGTTGATCTAATAATATAGAGGTAATCATTTAGGGAATACACCGACACACAAATCGGATCTCGATCCGATCAAATCAAATTTATACTTGTTTGAAAACAATTCCATTTATATAACAATCAATAATACAATAAATCAAATTCCATTTAAACAAATAACGATAGAGGTGAGCAAACGTTTTTTTTGTTTTTTGTTTTTTTTTTTTTTTGCTCCGTAACTTCGTCAATTTGTTTTAGAATATAACGATCGTGGCAAAAATTACAAATTTAAATTTATGCCTCAAAAAAAACACAAAAAAAATCGAATATCGAGCTTCAATTTCACGGTAATGCGAATTGTCGAGCACACCGGGCTGTTTAATACGAATTATATGTGATAATTAAATGCAAATTGCAGTTCATCTAAGCGACATTTTGCCTGAAAACAGGCGTACAACTCTCTTGATGAAGTATAATCAAATTATAGTTAACAATGAATACGACGCTCGTTCGAAATTACTCTGTGCTCTCTGTATATACTAACAATTGATGATGGCATAACGTTTATGATTTTGGAATCTCTACGGAAATTCATCAGTTAAATATATACATATATAATTGAATATTGAATGGATTCGTGTTTTTATTTGATAAGAGGGCATCATGCCTGATGGCGCAAAGGCAAACCAATTAAAACCGACGACAATTAACAATTATTGATTATAATTTGTTGATCAAACAATACGAGGGAGAATTGCTATATAGAGAAAAATCAATGATATAACAAACTTGATCTTCTAGGAAATGTTTTGATGAGAGATAATGGGAAGACACAATCGTCTATATTACCTTCTTTATTGTTTAATTCGAGCTCGAAATGGCGAATAAATAATAAGCTAAAATTGAACAGCCTCCGTATAAAACTTTGCTGGTATTACGTTGAGGAACTCATCTATACATTGTCGCAACTGTGGCTCATTGCCAAAGCTTTTTTTTTCGTTAAACTGAAATTGGGGCTAAGTCTGGTGAATATGGAGGTTGGGTAATAATTCATCAAATGAGCTCCAGTAGTTTTAGTACGGTTACTCTTAGCAATATGTAGCCGAGCCAGGGCCGCTTCGTGGGTAAAGGGCGCCTTTGTGTAAACATATCTTTCAGCGTCCCCATGAAACAGGTATATTATTTTGATTTACATTATTGCTGATAGGCAATAAGAGAGCTGAAATTGCACTCCTACTAATAAGGCGCCTTGGTGCTGGGCACAATCTGCATACCCGCACGGAGCGGTCCTGAGCCGAGCATTGTCATAGAAGACCGATTTCAAGCTTTAAATTTTAAAATTGATTATAGCAGAATGTTGCTGTCATTATGATATCGGTAGAAAAAAAACGCAGAATATCACTCCATGTACATCCCACCGAACCAAAAGTGAGGATAGTATATTGGCAAATAGGTTTCCCTAGTTTTATATCAAGACAACTCTCTTTTCGTCTTCTGTGACAATATGGTCTAGCCTGTTATAGTAAAAGTACGACGGAATGATAAAAGGTGTACACAATTCTCTGGTTGGTAGGTCATTTGATTTTTGATTAATTGGTGGACTACTATATACTTACTTCGGGTATCTTTTTCAATTAATTTTTTTGTATCGATATCGATTCCGACATAACGACCAGAGACGCCTCCCACCAATGAGCAAAAATACGTATCAAGATTAATCTTCAGTACGTTCCGGCCAAAACGTATCGAAATATGTATTGGATATGTATCGCAAACGTTTTCAGCGATACGTATAAGCCGGAACGTTTGATACGTCTTTAAAACGTATCCCAATACGTTTTTGAATATATTTTGAACAACGTGCCAAATAGATTCTTAATACGTTTCAAAACGTTCTCAATACGTTTCATAGAACGTTTTCACAACGTACCTATGTGACACTAGAATTCGGCCAAAAAATACGTTTCGGAAACGTTTTGCGTTTTCGTCGAAACGTATATTCAGCACCAATCTTTGCTCATTGAGCCTGCTTGATTGATCAAGGAAAATTGATCATTATCATTACAAAATCGTCGGTATACCATACGGCTTTGCTGTAGCTTCGGAGTCTGGGTCGTAAGCTACCGTTGGACATATGTGCGGTGTCTGCTGCGGGATGCATAGATTGGAACGCATATAATAAACAATGTCGGATAGGGTTTCAATATAACACATTTTTTTTGTTCTAGTTCACACAATAACAGCTGAATTAGATATAATTGACGTGCACGAACGTGGGTCGTTCTTCATATACACTAAACCTATCCAAAATGTCTTGTGAATGAAAATTAGCCAATGAACAAAAAAATTTATAATAAAACTACAGAATTTGGAGCTTGAATGTAGATTTTTCATAAAATAAAAAAAGTTGCAAAGTAGAAAACTGGAATACCTAAAGCTAAATAAGGCAAACAAATCTACAAGAAGTAATAAAAAAGTTTTGAATGATTGAAAATAACATCCCGAGAAACTAATAAAAATAAATGGAATATTTTAAAAAATTGCAAACAAAATTTGGAACATAATTAACAGCAAAGTTCAAAATAACTATACTGAAATCTCGAATTAGTTATTAATTGATGATTATTCACTGGGAGTTGCGAAACCGCTCCAATTCGAGCTTAATATATTAAAATTGGGAAAATAGTGATTTTCTTTCGATTCATATTATAAATCAAGTCGAATGTTAGCAAAAAAAAGAAAAACGATCAAAATATATATATATTCGTGACGACTATATTACGACTACTACAACTATACTTTAACATTGTCTATACGTATAACTAATTTGCATTTTTTGCTCGACTACACATCTGAAATCGTCTCTGAAGTCCGATTGAGCGCTCCTAATGTTAGCAATTTATAAGCATTGGAATAGTTCGCATATCGTCCATATATCAAGAAGCAATCGGCCAAATCACAGGAGGGCTTTAAAACATTCTGATAATAATGATGATCGTTTCGAATTTGATTTACAACTAGTACAGGTTATTCCATACATTACATATACCATTCACCATTATAATATCAATTCCTTAGTTTATTTTTACTATTATTGCTATTATTGTTATCTATTTGAGGTATTGAAGTGAATTTTTTGTGTCGTCTCCCTCAACTCCCCTTCTATCTTCAATAAAAAAAAAGAGCACAAACAATACTTATATTCTGTTTGAAATAAAAACAACAACAATTTACTTGAATTATTACCATAAAATCTGCACTATTCGTCAAACAACCACTACCACCACCACTATTACGACTATTTATCTATATGGACTCTTAAATACTGTAACTTTGAGGGGGTATAAAATTAGGGTGTCGTTAAATGTATTACGATATTAAATTATCATGACAATGGCACAATCAGGGGAGCCAGTGATAAATACACTGCAAACATACGGCCCTTCTGGCCACAGGTTTTATATAGACGCAATATGCTGACAAATTAGTGAAGGCCAACACTATGAATAATTAAATAAACAACAGTCCAATCCTAATGTGAAACAAGTGACATAATATAGTTCATCCCTAAAAATTAGAAATAATAAATAATTTAATCAATTGTTAAGATTAAAATCTTGATAATCGGTAAATATTTTTTTTCTCGTTTAAATACTAACAAAAAAAACAACGAATTGGATCGATTAGGGTGCAAACAAGACATATGCGATGTTTAATACGAATAAATTATGCATATATGTAGAAAGAAAATCCGAGTTAACCACATGGGTTGTTATTATTATTGTTGAATACAAAAAAAAATTATAATAATAGTGAAAGGGATGTAAAAACAGTTACTACCCTTATATATAGAAAGTTTTTTTTTTATATATATAATTCAAACAAATTGGAAAACCACCCTTTCAATTTGCTGGTGTTGATAGGCAAAACTACTCGTACGATAAATTACTTTAATTGCTATCATTAAATCTACTAATCTGTGGAATGGTTATTCGTTCATACTAAATCTAGGGACAAATTGAAAAATTCCCAACAATTTATAGTCGAATGTATAATCTCGAATTAATGCAATATCAGATAGAGAATAAAAATAAGGAAAAAATAGTGGTTCTGAATAAAGCAACAACTAGACGAATGGTTTTGCTTCTCGAGCTCTAATTGAAATTTAAAATATAGTTTTACTAATCGATTTGATTCCTTCGTTCTACTAAAAGAACTTCTAGACGATCAATTTTGTGTGACAAAATTTAAAAAAATACTCAGCATAATTCTCGTGATTATATAAAATATATGTACGAGAATGTCCGATTCCAAAGGTACGTTTGCTTCGATCAGGTTGAAAATTGCATACATTTTAGATGCCAATATGTCTCAGGTTCAGTTCATCGTATCCAGTGGCAGCCGTAATAATCAGTCCTGATCGAAACATACTCCAAGTTTGAAGCATGAGTGGACATTCTTTTTTTGTATGCAGTAATGAAAAATCTAGCAAAGTTCATAGAGAAATACTTGCGGAGTAGGCGCTATGAGTCGAAAACAAGTGAGTGTTTGGTGTAAGCAGTAAAAAGGTGGACGCAAAGCACCAACTGATGATGCCGGAAACCATTAACAATAAAAATAGATGACAATCAATTATACGCAGGATCGAGATGGTCGTTAGTTGAAAAACGGATAATTGCTCTACTGACCGGCATCTCTAAAAGCTCTGTTCATAAAATCGTATTCAAATTAGGTTATCCGTAAGATGGGTTCTAAAAGTGTTGGTCGATCAATCAACACACGATGCAACTAACGGTATTTCAGAGTCTATATAGTTAAAAAAGACGAAAGCTATGGGTTCTTCACCATTACTCCGAATCCAAGAGAGACTCGATGATGTGGAACTCTACCAAGACTAGAAAAATCAGCGATCTACAAAAATACAATGGCATTTATGCTCTGGAATACCTATGCAAGGTAAAATCAGAATCTCGATAAATTACACAAACTCCTTAGAGCAAAGCAAAGAGGAAGGTTGACGAAAGGGATCAGCTTGTTGCATGACAATGCAAGACCACAAACCTCAAATCAGACGAAATCTTGACTTCCGAAGCACAAATGGGAAGTTATTGCCCATACGCCCCATAGTCTAGACCTGGCTTTTGCTGATTTGTTTAGGAAATTGAAAGCTCGATTGTCGGGTAAAAGGTTGTAAGATGCCGACAAACTTCCAGGCGCTATATAAGGCAGTATTTTAGAAATTTCGATCAAAAATTTTTACAGAGGATATACAGAACTTAAGAGTTAGCTAACAGTTCGCGTTTCAACGTATAAAAGATTCACATTTGGAAGGCATGAGCTGAGCTAAGTCTTAGAAGCGTCCGCCTACCGCATCTCTCGGCAGTACCCTATTTAAAAGGCTACCACAGTGAGTTGCGGTGTATGGAGGGTTCTAAGACTCTCTTAAATGTACATCTTCTATAGTAGGTGTTCGATTTCTATAAATAATGTAGTCTATCTGTATTTCACAAATGTACCCCATTAACTGGACATCCCTCTATTAGAACAAGAACTATATATGGACAAATGTATGTCATGATAGATTTACTCTTGTGATTCCGAATCCTGTCGAAGGAGGATTTTGTTACTTGTTTTGTATATTTTCTTGCAATTAAGATGTTGAATGGAAGTGGTAATTATGAAGGCTATCAAACCCTTTTTGAAGCGTTGAACTTTGCGATAGATAACCGAGTTAGTGCGGTCCTGCCATTTTTCAAATTTCCAATTATTTATTTATTAGATATATAAACATAATAGTTTGTTCATAGATTCTATAAACTAAATACGTTGTATTGAAAAACCGAAAGATAATTAATTGTATAAATATGAAAACATTGAATTACAATATAACAATAAAGGAAATTGTATTTGTTATGTCACCCTCCCTATATATTTATTTTCATAAAATTGATCCCATTAGTTGTCATATATTTCACGGTCGGCCTATTATAATTCAATGGATTGTTGATATTTGGTTCTATTTAGAATTTAGCCCTGTTATATTTATACAAGTTATATTATTAGCAGGTGGCCATCTGTCGTTTATACGACACACGACTAACTATTTGACAACTATACTCATTGCATATATATTGGCCGATGTTTATTTTCAACTTGTGCCAATTTATACGTTACCACCACCATCATCATTATTGTCATCATAACCATCATCATCATTATCATACACCCCTTCAGAAATTAACAGGGTGTGTATATATTTATATGTGTGGCTTATTGTGAAATTTTCTATAAACTAAATTTGACAACACCAACAACAACAATACTGTGCACTATTGTGATTAATTGATTTTAAAGTTTTATGGAGTGTTATATGTTTTGACAGTTCCATTGGTGGTCTAACTATCCTGAAATATATTTTTCAATGGTATGGAATAATACAATTTTCAAAATATAACTACCCGGAAATTGTACAAAACAAAATTAGGAAGTTGATACAAATTTATATATCTTATCTTTCTTGAATAAACTCAATTTGAACTAGATTGCATACAGTGAAACCACCTTTAACGCATCCATCCCATGACCGGACACTTTCTATTGGACGGACGCTAACACAATCATCTCCTTCAGAGATCTATCTTCCTTAGAGCCGGACAGTTTTTCATAAAGCGAAACTTCCATTGGTGGTTCCTTTTTTTGGAGCATGACGCCATAAAACTTGATCTACTATTCATTATTTTCTTGGGAAATTCTCCGCTATTGGATAGATATAGAAAATATTTCCTTTAATCGAAAACCATTCTTGAATGGACATTTTGAGTTTCCCCGTAAGTATCTTCCAAAAATGTACATAACTTATCAAACAATAATCCCTTCTTCACTGAAAGAGGGTGATCACAACGTATCTACACGCCAAGAAAGTAGAATATGACTATTTCAAGATGACCTAACTCCAACTGCGGTAAAAAGGCGACGTTCAATGAAAACATTCATGTACGCTGTTTTCTTCAGAAGCACAGGACTCATGAAAGCTATTAAGTTGGATTGGCAAAGGACTGTTACGGCTGCATGCTATTCACAAAATTGCCCACCTGCAGTCCTTCGAAACCTAAACATTTAACAACTTCAAATACGTTTATTATCAAATTAGTTCAAATCAGAATCAATTGATAAGAATGTGACAAACTGACAGATTGCTTATCAACAAATCAATTAATTAATATAAATTTATTATTATTATTGTGCAGTTATCATAATTAAGCTTTATTTTCCGTATTTAATTTGTTGATAAAATAACAAATAGGTACCTATATATATATATATGCATACGTTTATTACCAAACTATTTCTGAATTATTATCTCAATCCAAGACATATGGTGGATATAATTGAAAATTTCATATAAAATTACCACCCTAATTATTAATCCAATAAAACAAATTCCGATTACATATAAATATTTTTATTATTTATATTATTAGATTAATTAAACGTCAGTATGACGTAACTTCAAATTAAATAACAGTTCTCCATCAATTGGCTCAAAGTTGAGCTTTCCAGAAACTGAGTTCTCAGGAAAAAAAATTCGACTATTATGTGAATTGTTATTTTCCAAACTAATGCAAGCACTTTTCAAAAATTCAGTAGTTACCAAAGAAACATTAAATATAACCAAATATTATATCTAAGAAGGAGACCTTAGGATCACCGATTTGGCTGCGGCTCTGTGTATTGAAAGTGACTTACTATTGTAGTGAATCCTCAAATCTCTGTAGTGCGCAGTTTGGAAACATGAGATAAAATTTTTAGAGAATGTTGGGTTCACAAATTTCAAAGATATGATTTTACGAACGATGTTGTCTTGAAAATGGACAGCTTGAAGGTTCCTTAGTGTGGTGATGAACAAGCTATCCATTTTGATACAATTTTTAATATATCGTATTTTTTTAACTTGTACAAATGATGAAACTAACACTTTTGAGGGAAATTTCTTCCTTATTTCCTTGCGTTGTGAACCTTAGAGATTTGGGGATACACTATACGAGTAAGTCTCCGCGGTCAAATCGGTCACTCAAAGGCTGTGAGGTCTCCTTGTAGGACTGGTTACAAAACCAAAATATCAACCAAACGGGACAAATGCCTGAAATTCTTCGAGGCATATTACTAACTCGGCAAGAATCTGAGGTAGAAGAATCCTATATTTCTTGAATTCGTCGTTTTAGATCGGAAACTGATCCAGTGGAATAAATCCGGAGCGCGTTTTCATCTCACGGAATTGTGTTTCGAAGATCGCAGACAAATTAGGACTATTCGAAGTCCATTTGAAAACTGTGGTCCTCCATCCATTTCATACTCTTCTTTTTAATATGACATCCTGCCTCGTCCTGTTGGAAGACAAAATCTTGCACTGTAGCTAGTTGTTTTTCTATTCCATATAACAATGAATCTTCTAAAGTATCCAGTTATTTGTCTTGAGAATCCTGCAGACCAGGCCTGTCCAACCCAAAAGCCTTTGAAGGTCACTTTTTGAATTTAATGTATTCCGGTGGGCTGCATAGGGTTTGTCTTCTTATTTCTTGCGGGTAGGCCTACAAAAAAAAAGATTGACGTATTTTATGTAAATTGTGTCGAATCATGAATTCCGGTACGAGTCACACAACTTGACACGGCGCTCCACTTGCGGCCTGCGAGCCGCGAGTTTGTCAGCCCTGCTATAGATAACTCTATGGATGACATATGAAAATTTCACTTTTCTTCCAAGACACTCAGGATGAAATGCTTTATGTTACTTATTGCGACTAGCTCGATTTACACTGTACCGCCAACAATCACATTTTTTTAACCCGGACTCGTTGCTCCACTGTATAGCTTCTTATTGCTCAGAGTCATAAGTGGTTCTGATGGATTTACTTTATTAAATTAATATTTTTCAACTTGCTATATAGTTTTGGAAGTTATTCTTCCAAGAACTTTACTCAACAGAACACTTTATTCAACATAATTTCGTAATGTTCTTCTTCAGGTTTCAGTTATCTCGATTTTTATTACATTTCTAGCTCAACAATAATGTCGATGAATGGGAAATTCATCTCCAATGTATAATTCAATGATTTTTAAGCAGAAATAAATAAGCGATAAACGATTGTATGGGACGAACCGTTGGTTTAGAATTCGTAGTAGAAAACTTCTAAAATCTAAATTTTTATTGAATCATGAATTTTTATAAGTTGTTTATTATAACTTTTAAGGTTTTTCAAATTAATTCTGTTAACGAAATACCAAATATTCTTGTGGAGGAATTAATCGGAATTGATCTTTTCATATCGAATTCTGTTATATGTTTGTATGTATTTGAGAAAAATTGTTGATTTTTCGAAAACAGAAAATGGAGTAACTATGGATTTACAATAAAACAAAACCAAATCTATACCCTTATTTTTGTATCAATCGAAATGATATCATGCGTATCATTGCAATAACAATTTTTGTAGGGTTTTTTTTTATGTTATATCGGTAAACTTGAAATTTACCCCTCTTGAATCGGAACACCTCAACAATAACAATTGAACTAATACCCTATTAACTTGATTTACGATATTATTTTTTCTCTAGGAAATTATTTGTTTGATATCAATCAGAAATTATTATTGTGTATTATACAAAATTATTTTTCACAAACGATTAGTTCAAATCTATTAGATAGCTTCGATAATCTATAATAATATATAATATAATAAATATATATAGTAAGGGGGGTGTTTTCTATATTTTATGATTTGACTATAGATATATAGGCAATTATATTATAGTTGGATACGTGCTTGTTCATTAATTATATAGATTATTTTGTTAATTTTTTTGGAATTACTATTGAATTTATTTGCAGGTTGTGGTCCTGGTCATGCTTTACTTGGTAAAACACGACGTCCACGTACAGCATTTACATCACAACAATTATTAGAATTAGAAAAACAATTCAGACAAAATAAATATTTATCAAGACCGAAACGATTCGAAGTTGCTACCAGTCTGATGTTGACCGAAACACAGGTATTTAATCTCCTATACATATATATATACAAAATGGAACGCCTCAGACTCCCGACTAGAAATTTGTATTCGTTTTTGTTAATGTTCGGCATTCCGTATTCCGTGTTTGGTATGAATAAGGCAAACAAAGTAGGTGCGAGCTCCGTACGTAACGCACGTCCATTTCCCTTAGTAATCAGGAAAACCTATTTTGACGCCTGTTTGGCAGCCACAGTTACATCCGACTAGCAATTTGATTTCGTTATTAATAAAACTCGTATTAGGCATTCCGAATTCCGTGTTTGGTATAAATAGGTCGTGATGAGGAATTGCAAAATTTTGCTGCTTAGAAGCTCCTGTAAGCAATCTAATTCTGCATCCCTAATTTTCGGTGGAAGTATGATTATAGGAAAGTTTGGGATTCCTTGTTGAGGATATACCTTAGAAATTACTAATGACAAACGCATTACCCACGCCTAACTTGGGATATACTATAGAGTTTCCAAAATACAACTACATTCGGAAAATTTTCGACATGCCAAAATTAGTTATTCCTTTTTGGTGAAACATGGATTTCGATTGAGGATCGCCTTTCTTTGGTAAGCCTCATTTCGTCCGAATACATTTTTTGGAATGCCTCACTAATATTTCTAATCGGGCTATTCTGGTTTAGCTGTAGCTCTGGTTCTAGCTAAAAAAAACCTCATTCGATGATCTAAACTGTGATATCCAGAGAACGTTTCGCAGACGTCAAAACGGTCTCTCTTACTTTTCGGAAAATGATGAAAATATTATATATGCTCATTCATAGTAAGAAATTTCCGGACCGTGTACAGCCTCCAACTCAACTACATGCATTTTAGGTGTTTCTGGATTCAGATTATGAATTCAGATTCTGAAATTCAAAAGCGTTTACTGGCTCCCTAAATGTCATAACTCATAAGCTAAAGAAACCGTTTTGACGCCAGAACGTTCTCTAGATATCACACTTGGAATGCTTGAGTGCGTTTTTTATTTCATCCATTAGGGTGGAGGCGAAATCCTGATGACGTGGTCCATCCTGTCACCTATAGCTGTTTTTTGCGGATTATAACCCGAACGGATCTAGGCGCATACGAACTAATTTGGAACTCTTCTTCGACCACTTGGTTATACGTTCTTTAGATATCCACGAACAGTGAACTAGAACCATCCGCGAACTGACCTACTTACTGCGCCTATCTACCTATATATACGTACAAAATCGTTCGGAAAGCGTTCGGAATTTGATCCGCAAAAGCAGCTATGAACTAAGACTTTAATAATTATTGTGAAATGACTGACTTTTTCTAACAACTCTATAAGAGTGATTTAGATTAGAAGGAACAAAATATTCACACAAAGGAAACAGATTTTTAATCTTTGATATCTTGAATAGCAAATACAGGATTCTTGGAGACTTTGTCAAGATTAAGATGAAGCTTTGTACAAATTTACAACTTACTGTAAGAACAGTCCGCGATTGAATTCTTGATTGATTGGTCTTGATATTATTTTGTTATAAATGTGATTCTTTCAATTGTTCAATCAAGCTTTTAAATTAATTGAAGCCCAACAATATCAATTTAGAAATATTTTATATTTTTCGTATATTTTAATCCGGTCCTGTTATTCCGAAACATAACAAATTTGGCTAGCAAAAAAAAAAAAAAAGAAACGAACAAACATATAGGATATGGAAAGTAATTTTTCATAACTGATATGATTTTGTCAAGATTTGGAAATCAAGATTTCTATATTAAACATTAAAAGCATTTGTAGACGTGATAAATTCGCATCACATATTTCGTGCAGTTAGTCATCGCAATCCTAAAATATGACTTCTGTCTGTTTGTTTGAAATTGTACTTAGGACACTCATAACTCTTATATAACCTAGACAGAGATAGAGACATTATTCGACCAACAAAAAAAAAACAACAACAACAACAAAATATACAAACAAATTTTAAAATATTGATTTTTCGATTGATGATTTTTAGGTGAAAATCTGGTTCCAAAATCGTCGAATGAAATGGAAACGTAGCAAAAAAGCTCAACAAGAAGCTAAAAATAATAAAGACACCGAAACGAACAACAATAAATCATTGAATACAACACAAAATAATAATAATAATAATAATGTTAAATCAACAACAACAACAACAACGACAACGACAACAGCGACTACAACTCCAGACGAACAAATTGTTGATAATGATAATGGTAGGAAAATACAAGATGGTGAAGCTTTATATAGACCATATGTTGTATAAAAATTTCTAATAAAACCTCTTTTATATAAATAAATGTTCAAGCAAATTATTGTTGTAAATAATAAAAAAGATAATAATAGTCGTAATAATGCAGTATCGGAACGGATCTCGTTAATTGTTTAATAATTTAAAAATAAAATCCTCTTTTTCTTACTTCATTTGATTTTTTTATTATTAATACTACCTCATTGTGTTAAATAGAAGAAGAATTCATAAA
>JAZBGX010002312.1:0-13477 GCA_037414775.1 Zonitis immaculata | reverse complement strand
ATATATATGAAAATAGATAGATTTATAGGTTAATGTTCAAGTCGAAATTTATAATATTGTTTTTGTTGGTGTGCGAATGTTGAGTTACAAATCAACGGTTGGGGACACTAATGGAGAGTAATAGTATTCGTATGCTGATTTTAGATACAATGCTTACTATGAAGGGACTATAGCTGGAATTGTAAACAAGTCAGAAGGTTTATTATTGACGATTTGTTCTATTGTCGTTTTATTTCTATTTACCTAAAATGATTTCACATTCAGTATATTCATGTATGGAACTAAATGAGCAATAAGACTATTAACTTTACCGGGAAGTAATTTGCTTACCATTGTATGCATTTAAAGTCATCTTATTTAAATATACGAATAGCTTACATTACTGATTCTATCCGGTATTTGGAAACCTTAAATTTCTCTAGAAACTATTAATAAAAAAGCAAATCCAATGTGAATATATTTGAAACAAACTAATCGAATTAAAATCGTTCATTCTATATTGATGACAGAAATAACACAGAATATTAAATTTATAATTGATTGAATTTGAGCGACTTTATTTTAGTTTATTGCTAATCCGGTCTTTTGTAAAGCTTCCAATATCCAAAGAGGCATGTTAATTTTTTTTATTGAAAAAAAAAACTAAGAGAAAGTTATATTTAGGAAAAGTTCCGAGTGTACGTATAAACTCATCTCTAACTGATACAGGTGTAATTGTCATCAAATTAGAAATTATCCAACAACCAATAAAAGTACAAAAATGTACACTATCCATTCATATATAACTTTTATTCAGTGATTAATACTAACAATAAAAATTATACTTAATAAGTTAATGAAAAATTTTTCTTATAATGGTATACTGATGAAAATTGAGAACAAAACAAAACTGTGTATGTTTTATTTTTCACATTTTAACAGGTTATATAGTTTTGGAGGATTCGGAATGTCTTTAATTTACTTACGTGAATTCCTTGAACGAAATAAAGATAGCAGACATTCTACATTGAGAAAAACCAATAAAATTGCAAATTTGATAGATACGAGTAATAGTGCAACATTTCCACCTCGTTCAAGACCCTTGAAAATCTCAATTTCGGTCCTTCTATTGCAATTCCCCATAGTCTGTTTGGCTGTAGTTCTGTATATATATATGCATAAAATTGTTACTTTTATTGTTTGATATAAAAACAATTGGGAATTAATTTTCGAATATTGATAGTAATGAATTAGGTTAAACTTTGTTTGGCTCAGATGTAACCCAATAATAGAAAATAGATTATACATCTAGTAGAATCCAATTTATATTTGTGGTATTGTGATTGATGATTTTATTCAGGTAGATAGTTCGAAACAATACTAATCTTAACTGAATTCAACAAATTGAATCTTCGTTTTTTTTTATTATGGAAATCATATGTCTCATATTAAATAAATTTGATTGAGTTGAAGATTCTAATCAACTCAAACAATTACAGTTTACCAATTTCTAAGATTATCTCATTAATTTATAATATTTATAATATTTTTATCGATTCAACATAACAATTCAAATATCGATCAATAAATCGCAAGTTTAATGAATATAACTAAAAATTATCTACGATTAATATTGAATTATAATAAAGTACATATTTATTCATATATTGTTTATAATAGAAAGTTCAATGAGACTTATATGCATTCCTTCTGGCGAAAGAAAAAAATGCTGCTGAGCTTTTTAACTCACAAATCCGTATACCTCTGACAAGAGGCTTTTTTGTATGCATAGTGGAACGTTTCTGTTGTGAAAACAAACTATAGTATAGAATATATTCTCAAGAGAAAACACATAGTTTATTTACTAAACAGAGATTTTTATGCGATCGTCAGTGTAACGTCCATTTTACTAGACGTAAATTTAACAAATAAAAATTCGGTGCTCAATTCAACTTAAATTAATTGCTTTTATTGGAAATAAGTCGACAAAGAAATATTATCGATCAAAATATAATGACAAACAAACTCTAACTAATTATAGTCGTAACTACTCGAATTATAATCAAAGGTTTATGTTCGTAGTATACGACAATAAGTTGTGTGAAGTGTAAGGATAATTTAAAAAAATCTAAGCATTCAAAATGCATATTTGTTGTAGCAAAATAATGTTTGTATTGTGTATGTTTATGTTAGTAGTAAATCTGTCGCCAGATTTGTCCCACTTGCCATCTAAGGTTGAAATAGATGGTCGATTTGTGTTTTCTCGTAAACTGAACATTGGATATTTTGTATTAAATTATAAGTTGGGTGCGAATATACGAATAAATCAAGATGACACATATTATCATGTTTGGTATTTGAAAGAAGAATTTCGAATTATTTCGACTAAATGTAAATATTTGGCGAATTTAACAGTTTTAGGTGAAATGTACAAATTGTATTCTGTACAATAAACATTGGAATAAATTTAATAAACACCAACTGAATATTTGAATTGTTTGAGAATTTTCGAAAAATCCATACAATACAAATAAGAATTATATTACAAATAACTGAAAGAAACAACAATATTTTATTATAATTAGATTCCAGCTTATTCAGCTTAATATTTATTGATATGTTGCCAGGAACCATGCAATCTTTTACTATATAGTGCATTTATTTTGTGTAGAATGACGTTTTAAGAAATGGTGTTTATAAGTATGCATGACGAGTTAACGTGCCATAAAATGTAGTAAAAGACGTATGTTCATGTCCATTCCAACATGTCAGAGTTTCGCAACGGACCACTGAAGATCAATAGATGTCTGCCAGTAGAACACAAAAAATTTACAAGAACAAATATATCTTTTACTTATTGGAAATACTATTGCCAATCACTCAAACTAACATAACAATTTTCTCGATTAAACCAAAAAAAAAAAAAAAACAAAACACGAACATAGAACATATCTATTATTGAGCATAATCGAAAACGTACGTGAGGTCAAAAATTGATAAAACAAACCTGATCTAGCAATAAACTTAAATCACCCTTGTATCGCATAGTCGATTCAACAATTTTCGAATATGGGTGTTGATAAATGGAAATTTACCAATATATTAGGTACAACGATTTTCTTGCTTCTTTATTACTGACTATCGAAAAACTGAATATAAATTGTATCTAAAAGAAATATTGAAAATTGGAAAATTTATTTCATTGTTTTATTAATAGTTCATTGAAATTTCAATTTTGCACTAGACGATTTTGTGTGCAGTTGAGCTAGTTCTCCTAATCTACCAATTGAATTCAATAAAATAAGATTTTTCAAGTGTCATTGCCACTTGCAATAGAAATCAATATACCATGATCGTTTTGTTTGATTATTTATCAATTTTTATTGGAATTAAATTCAGGATTATACGAGTTCCAAAACTAACTGATCGAAGGAATGTGCAAATATTACCAAAAGTGGAAATGGATTAATTCTATTATTCGACTGTCTCACTAAGTGTAACAAATAATAATTATTAATTACTAACCAACGAGAATCTAGTCTTAGCTCAAATTCGCTATTGTTGTGTTTTTTACACGTTAATCGATTCCATTCTTCTTACCTTCGATAAGACACTTCTATAATTATTGATCAAGTACTTACAGGACAACCTGTATATGGTATAATACAAAAACGAACCTTATACATATTGCAATTTCCGTACTATATTGACTTCACACAATACATTTCAGTACAGTAATGAAAAGAGAATTATGAAAAAAAAACAAACAAATTCCCATTGAAAAACTAGAAAATCGAACATGAATTTGTTCTTCAGTTTTATTTGTTCAATTCGTATAAAGTTCAATGCGCTTTTCAAATATTTTATAAATTCCAATAGAAATTAAAATAAATAAATAATAAACTATGGAAAATATCCAAAAATCTATTATTCTATTGACTGTGTGAAATTCTAAACGAACATTATCTGTATGGACAGTGATTGACTTTAAATCCCATTTAATCCAGCTTAATCATGGATTATATAGCAATGGTATTTTAAAATAGAAAACATTCAAGAGGATAATTGAAAATATGTCAATTTTAATATACCTAATGATTAAAATTCAATGAATAAAAGAATTGATCGAATATACAGTACTTTACCGTATAGGTGTAGGTAAAGGAAAAAATATTTAGACTATTATTTCAATATAACAACGTGAATGAAAGCTATAAGATATAATTCTAAATTATAAGCTTTAAGAACAAAAAAAAAATACCTATATGGAACAATTTTTTATAACGCAAGTTTATATAGCGCATAACATATCAACCGCATTATAAACGGTAATCTATTGTACTTGGATGACAGTGATTCGAATATAGTGTTTATAAAGAGAAATTGTTGTTTTTACACATTGCCGAGTTAATTCCATTCTCCTAATCAACATTTTATTTTTCCATGAATATATAATGTGCCTATATATAAACTGTATTGACAATTGATGTGAGTAAATTAATACATAAATAAAGTTTTATAGTTAAAAGTTTAATCAAATAAAACGATTCTATTGGATACTGTCTAGTTTGAGTTCTGGAATAATGAGAAAAAAAAATTATTTTAAGAGCAAAAGTTAGAAAGTATAGTTCTCATATAAAAGTTGAACAATGTGAATTCTATGCATAGCGTTCATACAATCTAGTAATAAAGTCTGATACAGTTTGGTTAAAAAAAACAAAGCAATAAACAATAATTTATTCCTCTACTTCTAAACAACCAATAATACTCATCATTGCTTAGAATTGAGAAATAATTGGCATAGAGTCAATATTATTATGTTTAAAATAAGTTCTAATTAAAATTTATTTGATAATAATATAGGAATAAAAAAAATTACATGTATAAAAGCAGTATATTCTGTCATGAAAGTAGCTAAAATTTTCAAAGCGAAACCCTAATAGTTAATATAAAATTTATCCTTTTGAAACTTAAACGATAAACATGTTCACTTGACATACCATTACAAGTTTGTTTTTTTTTTTTTCGAATGAAAGCAACCTACATAATATCCAAGTATGTATCACAATTGATAACTGCTTTGTTTTAAGTTTTTTTTGTGATTCAAGAGACTTTTGATATTGAAAATATTAGACGTGAAAATTAGAAAAGTGGAAATGATTGAATGAAAATGAAATTTCCACAAAATCCTTAAAATGCTGTCATAATTTGATATTTTTTATGTTCATGTTGCCACAATTTTTAACAACTTTAATAGAAAGCAAAATTTTCCCTTTTATCATTTGTTGTTTATACAAAATATTTGTAAATTTGTGAGGGATCAATTTATTTATATGAAAATTGATGCTCCCTGCTTTTGGAATTTCTGTTATCTATTATATTTATATAGGGTAGAATTATTTTATGAAGGGTGAAAATATGTCCATATATTTTATATATGATCATTTTAAAGGGTATAAAATAGAAATCAATATATAATTATAAAATATGTGAGTATATTGCTACCCTAAAGAAATACCCTTTATAAAACAATAGAATTTTGCTTAATAAATAAAATACCAAAAATTATAAAAACATTATACTTTTGGAAGAAACATTCTGAACTCAGTTCATTGTTTTATTTCAAGCCTCACTTCACTTAATCATGCGTAAGGATTATTGGAATATCCAAGTCTATATAACTATATATTGTATACAACTAAAATCTAAAGTTTCAGGGTCTGACCTTTTGCTGGTTATTAAGTAAAACTCCGTTGGAGGATTTTGACAGTTTCAACCATTAATCAATTAAGCTATGTTAACAATTACTCACATATTTATTGACTTGTTTGATTTTATTAACAAAAAACCCACAATAATTATACAACATATCATAATTCACATGATATAGGTAATTTTTTTCCTCACTATTCATTTATTCGTAAATTTAGACAGAAAATTTTTTTTTATTATTTATTTTTTACTATACATGTGTGTCGGAAATGGATCGTTAGATTTGCTATCTTTCCCATCATGATGGTCTCTAATGGTTTTTTTTCTCTTCTATCTTCGTGCATTTCAAAGACCTAATCTATAATATTAATGTTGTTCATAACTTATTAAATTTGATTTCAATATATATATATCAAATAAAAAATAAATATACATAAAAATATTATTTGTTAGTTTTGTTGTATTGATTTTCCGTCATTTACAAATATTATTCCTGTTCGTAACATTTGTTTTATTGTGTGTTCATTTTTATAAAATTTGAATTCCGTGGTATACTTTATATAGGAAAAATCAAAACAAAACAAGCAATAATACTCATTACTATTACTAATACAACTTGAATTCATTTATATTCTTGACAACTGGATAATTATTGAAAAGATAATACTAATTTTCCATATTTTCCGAAATGTTTCAACGCAAAAATGTTCTCTGGATATATTATACTTTGAATCCTCGAGTGCGATTTTTATTTTCTCCACTGGAGCAATAAATAAAAACTAGAAAAACGAGTCCTGAATCATCCTGTATAATATAAATACTTTAATAAATATACATATTTGGTACGACAGTTTATAACTTCATATCAATTTTAATAGTAACAATTAATACAAAATATTGATCAAATAAATGCTATAAACCCATTAACTTCTTTATAATTTTTTTTTTAAACATTCGATGGAAATTCCATAATTTCTTCAACGTATAAATACTATAAAATGAATAAATCCTCTTAAAGTATTCAGTTCATGTCGATGAATTTTATACATAGTATCATGATCGAGATCCAATTGGAATATGACGAAACTTCGAGTATCCATATAAAAGATTCGATTCTAATTTACTCATCAATTAATTATTCACTCTATATAAACAGTTTGCTAACTATAAAATGGCCCGATTATTAATTTTCAAATAGCAAATCTATATCTAAGTTTGTTTGTAATAATATTGTGGTATTGAAAATATCTGAAAATATTGTCTGAACAGAATATGCTTCTATCTATCTTACAATTAGTTTTTGTGTTGATATAAATTTTTACTTTCAAATATTGCTGTGTGATTTTTGCAAGATAACATTTTTTGTAAGTATCCGGTGCTAAAATGTTCTTCATTCTTATCTACACTCCGTCATCTAATGAGCACAGATTCAACGAACTTGCCGTCTTTATATCGCTACTATCTGGTAATTGTTGATTGAATTGATAAATATTGTAGAAATATCAAAGTTATTGTCGACATCTCCAAAAATCTTGCTCTGCTTTTATCCAGTCATTATTATTTAGATATACAGGATCGTGACTTATTTAACGCAAAAATTCAGCCATCGGGAATAGAATTCTGAGACAAAAAATCTTTCAAAATTAAAAATTTTCCATTCGAAAATTTTCATTACAAAAATTAACAACAATCCTATTTCACAATGCGTTTGTGTAATACTATGTCTTACCTGTTGTCTCAATATTAAATTTTATCATATCCAGTATTAATCAATGGCGTATAGAAAATCTAACCATGCAACCGATGCGAGCTCTATTGTTTCAACATAGTAAATGTCTCTAAAAATGGTTTTGTAATTTTTCGATTATGAATTTCTTCTCAATCATCGCTCAGTTTTTGTTTTTTTTTTTTTTCAACGACTGGATTTTATATCGATCCATCTATCTTTATGGACAGCCTGCTCCAACCAGAGTTTGTATCACAGACAAATTCAATAGCAATAGCAACTGTTGAGGTTTTTTTTTCTTGGATCGTTTAAGAACTTGATAATTGTTTTGTATAGATGGACATCAAGATGAATTTTTATAGAAAATATGAGTTCTAATATCATTAATTTTTTCTTCGTGTGTATAAATAAAATGGAGAAATAGATACAGGAATAGTATGAGGTATTTAGACAAACAATCGTTTTGTTAGGCTGAGAGCACTAACATCAGATCATTCGTCACAACTGTCAAGTTATTCGCACTCTCTACAATAGAACAATCTGAAATTGCGTTCTTTTTCACGAAGAAACAAAGTTTTTTTATCAACATTATTATTATTATTATTAATATTATTATAGTCGGTTGTTTTGACAAATGATTTCAAAAACTAATCGTTTATTTCCGATTGAAATTGAAAATGATATTATATGTATCATATGTCTAGGTATATACAAATATATGAGTGATGTTGTTGTTAGTACTTCAGTTTATCCTATTGGACATTTGTTACACCAATATGCATACGGATATTGTGATTACCAATAATAAATTATCGATTAAACAATATTTGTTTAATATATAATGATTGCGCGTGGTAATATGCGATAATAGACAATCTCATTTATCATATTATATTACGGAAATTCGCCAAGACACGCAATTCCTTCTCTTTAGATTTTCCAATAAATATTATTATATTTTTTATTTGTTGAATTAATCGAAAATTTCGATATAAAAAGGTCAACAATTCTTTATACATACATACATACATGTATATTTTCTTATTTTATCTAAATGTAAATATTATGAATGATGATCGTTATTTTTGTTGACGTTGAGAAAATGCAGACGAAAATATAAGTGAAAAAGAAAGAATTGATCCATCAATGTTATATATAACCTAATAATATTCCTCATAATATACATACTAATAATAATAATAATAATAATAATAATAATTTTGATTCAGGTAGAACAATCTTGTCATTTTAGTATGTTATTAGTGGACGATTGTGTTAATCCTTTGTCATCAGAATTAGTTTATTGGTAAAGGACCGGTTTATGTTGGGATTTATCCCATCAACTCAAAGGGAACGCGATAACGTAATAGATAGTCCCTCAAGTGTACAAAACAATGAAATTATCTGATACGTCGTCATAATATATTATATTAGTCTACCTTTACTAAAAACCATATCTAAATAGTTAAGGGAAAAGTTCCAAAAACTAAAATTGGAAAATTCGTTGTGAATAACAACAATAACAATATACTATATAACATATAGATATAGATATAGTAAATTTTATAGAATATTTTCAAAACCGATAAATGTATATCATGAGATTAGGTATTGTTTTTATTTTTATTTTACTACGATCCAAAACTAAATTCATCTATTCATGTTGGTGTTTTTCCATACACAAATATTTACAATGCAAGAATGAATTTTTTACTAAGAAAACAAGTTGTAAATCGATTTTGACTATACAAATATATGATAAATATCATACATGGAAACCGAAAATAACATACACATAACGATCAAACATTCTCATATGAAATTAATAGCAATCTTCATCGAATAGACTTTTTTTTTTGATTTGCTAAAAATCGAAAAAAAAGCAACATCGCAAGAAATTTGAACAACAACAATATGTACTGTAATTTATTTTTTGTTTGAAGATAAAGATGAGGATTTATTACTTGTACAATCCATAAAAAAGACATAGAATCTAGATAAAAACTTCATTAGTGAAGATTAGAGGATATTTAAACCGTAATTCAACTTCTTATTCAAACGTTCCAATGACCTTTAGATTTACTCAATGGTGATAACGGCTACAATAATATAAGGGTAATATTATCCTTATCACTAATTAACGTGAACTTCTTAAAATAAATGTTTTCTCTTTCTCTTTTTTTTCGGTTTTGTGTTTAGAAATTTCTAACAAATACGTAAGGGCATCCACGCCTGAAGGATGATCTTTCAAGAAAACGACACTATATGGTGTTACAAGTTATCAGATGATGTTATAAAGAAAACTTTTCGAATCGGCCTAAAACTAGTATAGACTCATAGAAACTTGATAAAACTTATTTGAAACTGATATATGGTTTCTGTCTAGTGGAAAATATTCAATCTAATAAAAAAGTTATGAAGAAAATAGATAAATAAATAAATTGTAATTTTTCGGGATAGTAGAACTTTGTTAAATTGAATTTAGTTAATGTCCTGGCACGGATTTGTACCAGGTTATTAGAACAAAATTCTCTTTAATCATTTTATTATCAAACAAATTATATTATTAGGCCTTAAAGTCATATTTGGAAAAAATTACAAACGATCTATGATTCAAATTCGAATATTGAATATTCTTTATTTTTCAATATGATTTATTGATATGAAAACTAGAATATTGATTATAAAAAAATTTAATTTAGAAAAATTTAATGAAAATCTCGATGTGAATCTTCTCATTTCACAACCAAATATATCTCTTTATTATTTACAAGTGATTATTTTGACTCTAATATGTTTACTATATTTTTTTCAATATTCATATGAAACATCCAGGCTGTCCCTATATTGATTTTGTCAATAAAGGATATGAAAAAGAAGCACCCAATTATTTATAGTATTGGGAATTTTCCGATTTATTTTTTTGTTATTCTCAAATTATATTGGTGGAAATATCAATTGACTTAAAATGGAATTTTTTATAACTATAAGGATTGTTTTCACAAAAAAAATTCATTCATGAATAAACAATTTCAAATAGAGTCACCGGAATGAAAAATATCGAATATATTTTCACAATTGAACTCAAGACTTTTAAAGCAAATCCATACTATATACTGGAATGATTTTTACAATTCTAATACAAATTATTTGAATGATGTCAAAATTACGTATTGTTTTGACTAAATTTGTTTATTATTATTGCTATCATTATTAATATTATCGTTATTCGGAAAAAGAAAACAATCCAACCTTTTAACATAAAACATTCTTGTTGGGGATAAATAGTTATATAGTTACAGTAAGTATATATAAGCTCCCTTGGACGCACAATTACAGTAAAAACGAAAAGCAAGGTTTTTGCATAAAATGAAACTACTGTAGGTACATTGTTATTAGTAAAGTAGGAACTTATTAATAGCAGATTATTTCTCAAAATATCGGCAAGTTTAATTTTGATGGAGTCTTCGATAGACCAATATTTCAAAAGTTTCAGTTCAACCAAGGAAAATTATCACCTTCGCTGAATGGTGGTTTTGTCTTATGAAATTGACGTATAAAAAATTTGGAAATTATAAGGTACCGGGTCATGGGGGTTTTACTGTACGATACTGATGGAATAATAATAATAATTAATAATAAATGTAGTCAAATATTAATTTTATAAATGCAAAATTTGAATACATGTCCTAGCATATGTTACATTTACAATATGTGGGATTTCTGATGTAACTTAACCGTTTCAATTATATATACTATATATATATAACTAGTATAACTTGTATTTAATTTGCTTACATTAATTCAATATCCTTATGCCTATTGTTTCCCTTGTTATCTAATATAAGGAGACAATGTAAAATTTTGACAATTATATCTTGTACTCTATAGGATATTAAACTATGTATACAATTTAATATATAAGATACACCATTAAAATAGCGGATATGAAAATTGGTTTTTATATAATTAATAAAATTCTCATTAATATTCGTGAGTCTTAATCTAGATCTTTTCATTAATTAAGACAATGTCTTTGATTAAATGCTAAGAATTTTTCTAATACGAAAAACTAGATAACTATCTAATTATAAATTATTTGCACTTTCTAAGTTTGCTCGGATATAGATATATAGTTATTAAAAGTTTAGCAAAATTAAAAAAAAAAGGTTGTCTTTTAATTAATATTTTTTAATATAAAATAGATTTTTTAGGAAATTTGCACAGTTCCGTTTCGCTATTTATTTTAAACGTGACTAATTTCGTTATAATTTTAACACAGGAAAAGCTTAATTAAAAATAATTTATTGTTTTGAATTTTTCCTATAGTAATGTTAGTTTGAAAGTTCTGAGTTTCATCATTTTTGTTCTACGTTTAAAATTTTTTTTGCTTAATAAATATGGTATTATCTCAGGACATTTTTGTGTAACAACAAAAAAAGAAAAATTGCCGTGATATCAATATAAATTACAATATTCTTATAAGCTTAAATATTTATAAAAGAAAATTCGCCTTTCATTGTCACGTAATTAACGTTCAAAATGCACAAAAGTTTTTTAATTCTATAAAACTTCTCTTTCACATTTAAATTTGTTATTAAATCGGAAAACGACAAAGTTTCGTTGAATTTTTGTTAAGAAATTTTAAAATATCATCACGCTAAATTGAGTTTATTTTGCCGAACATAAAAAAAAAAAACAATCGATGATTTTAATCAATGATCGATAAAAATATTTGAACGCTTACAAAAGTATTAATATTTTGATTGAGAAAGTTTGGAAACAATTCTGGAAAACAATCAAACTTGATAATTTTCGCAATTTCTAATTTTTTGTAAAATAAAATTTCCAGATCGCGATTAGAATCAACACTAGAATTGCTGATAATATTAAAAAAAATTAAAATTACAGTCATGAGTTTTATTGAATATTTGAACCAAATACAGTTTTCTTCTATCGTTTGCCAGTCTATTTATTGATTCATTCAAAAAAAGCTCTGTGGAAATAGTGAAACTTTTTTAAACAAGCATTTGTTTCAACTTTAGGACATAAATCCGTTGAAAACAAATTTACTATATTATGCAAGCGTCGAAATGTAGAATCGTACAATACAAAAACAACTGCATAAGTTTTAATAGAATTTATGAAACCTTAGAGAAAATTTAATGATCATTTCCAAATATTTCTTCTCTTATTATTTTTTGTTTTGTTTTGTTTCAACAATAATAGAATTGTTTTTCAGTATAAGAATAAATCATTGGTATATTCTCATATTTTTCAACGTAATTTACGATTATAAATAAAAATGGAACGAAGAAAGACAACTAAAAAAAAAAAAAACGCAAAAAAGAGAATTCTCATTCGCATATTTTCTAATACTGGTTGTTTCTAGTTATGTTCAAAGTTCAGAGTATATAGTAACGAAGAAGTGTAATCATATATTTTAGAAAAAGCTTTCAGTCTCGAGTTTTTATATGATACGGTTGAAATTTGTATATTTCTATTTTACGAATTTATTATATATAATAATATGTTTTCTATAACGATTGGAATAGGTTCGAGTTGTGTGTACTAAGCAGAAATAAGAACACTTATGTTTGTTCTTGTTTGGATTAGTTTTTGATAACATATAATTCAAGTTTCGAACAATAAAAAGTATAACCATTCAATTGTGAATAAAGAATAACAATCGATTGTTTTTCTTGGTAAAAAATCGTATTTCGAAAAACAATAACTATTAAAATAATCTAGTTTGGCATTTTTAAGTGAAATTTGATTGTTCTGCGGTGAATACTTTAATTTAATAAGATCTAAGTTTGTAAAGTTTTACTAATTGATTTAGTAGTGATTTCGGAAAATATTATGTCATATTCAGTAAAATTATGCAATATTACATTTGCAAAATGTTATAATAATAATAATTTGATAGTAACTTGATCAGTATAGTCTAAAACTTTCTTATAATTATCTAAAATACTCAAAGCATGAGCCAATTGTAAAATGATATCTTTCCATTCAAAAGTTAGTTTTGTCGAAGATTTTAGAGATACTGACGTGTGG
>JAZBGX010002311.1:2591-13478 GCA_037414775.1 Zonitis immaculata | reverse complement strand
TCTTTTTTCTATTTTGCGTCTATAATAGCGTTGTTAAGGTAACAAAAGGAGTGCTTTAATAAAAAAAGAGTGCTTTAATGAAAAAGGAGTGCTTTAATGAATATTAAAGCACTCCTTTCAATTTCAAGGGCCAATTTTTATCAAAAAAGAGTGCAAAATAGAAAAAATAGTATATAGTATATAGTAAAAATGGTCGAGTGAAGGAATTGTTTTTTGTAACTTGTTTTTTAATATTAATTATTAATTAAATATTATATTTAATTGAGTTTTATAAATTTATTGTACTATCTCATGCTTTTTACTTGTATTTGAAAAAAATCACCATTTAATTATTTCAATTTTTACTACCAGAAAAAAAAAAGTAAAAAAGGGTGTTTTTCAAAGATCTAAAATTTGGGGTGAATCATTTTTATTTGGTACCAGAACGATTCCTAAAGTATCGATACAAAACGCAGCGGGGGCAAATTTGGCATGCTTAACCGGCTATACCCTTCAACGTCTTCAGTGGCCTCTTGATTCGAATTCTATGAAAGTTTACGTCTCTACTGTGAAATGTTACATTTTTTCAATTGATTTATCAAATAAATCGATGTTTTATCTAGACTTTCATTTTTTATGAGACGATTTTACTTTATATTTTATGAATAAGCTTTTCTATTTTAATATTTTGTCGTTCAGTTTGTTTGTTTCTGTACTTAAAAAAACTTATTCTTTATTATTGAATTTTCTCCAACATTTATTGATAATAACTCGGCACATCCACCCAAAATTATTTGACAACTTTATAATTAAATAGAATAAAAATTTATGATTTCATTCCTGGTTTCGATTTTTCCCTTCTCATTATATCAGTGTTATCTTTTCTGTTATCAGTTATTTATGAGTCGATAAAATATTGAATCTATTGGCGAAAATTATTTTGTTTTCGAATTTTCCAATTTTATGATATAGGAAGTAAGTAACCGAAGGATTTCATTTATTTTTTCATGGAAAATATGAAATTTTATTAGAAACCAGTAATACAGTATTGTTCAGTAGTATGCAGTATTGTAGAAATCTATGAGTTTGTGATAAAAACATTTGCGGACTGTATCGATAACATCAGTTTGAGTTTTGATTTATCTATGCTTTATATTGTTAAGAGGTAAGAACAGGTGGCAATCACTTGGTGAAATGTTATGAGAATAAGGTGACTTTCTCAATCAAGCTCGCAAAATTTTCTCCGGGTGACTTTTCCAGTATTGTCCTGTAAGAATTGTACTCCCTTCTGAATCATAGAAGAACGATATTTTTGGATGTGTGCTGTACACACTAGAGCTAATTACAAAAGACTCAACATCAGTGATGGTTTGGTTCTTTAGTAGAAACTCATAATGGACTATTCCGGCCTCTGTCCAGTAAACACACAATGAAGTCCAATGAAGTTTCCACTATTCTAATAAAGTAAAGGTTCCTTCTGATACCGTGAGAAGTTTACCGTACAAATGGTAATGCGGCTTAATTTGTTCCGTTTACTCAACTTCCACTTCTTCCCTAACTAATGAAGGAACAACCGAATAGTCTCATCACACTTGAGATTTCTGCAGGCTCTAAGCTCTTCGTACTGGAATTCTCCTGTACAACTATAAGATTCTCAGTGTCAATGATCCTCTGTCTTCTAAAGTATGCGTGATCGATCAAGCTGAAATTTCCAACATTTCTTGGACCACTTTTGTACTGTCCGGTCACTTATGGTGTCATCTACGAATGCAGTACTTATTTTGCGCGCTATCTCGGTCGCTTTGTTACCAAGTTTGTACTCATAAAATGAACAAGTTCGAATTAAAACTTTGTTTATCTTAATTTTAAATTGATTCACAATAGAATTTAAACAAATATCGAAAAATTTGCTTAAATCAAATGAGAGAAGATCTATGACACTATGCACAAGGAAAAAGCACATGAACTTTCTCGGTTACCTGATACTTCATAGTCTGTTTCAATGTAAAGGACGAATTTTATTAGAAACAAGACGTATGTATATAATGATATATCATTAGTAGAAATTCTAAAATTGTTATTATTGTTACTTTATATTGATTATTAAATGACCCGGCGCATCCACCAAAATTATATGACTAAAATTTCCTCTCCATTTTAATTTTAATCTTTCTCAGTTTCTAAAGAAAGAATAATAATTTCTTTCTATCACTCATTTAGATTAATTTCAAAACAAAAAATGTAATCGATGAATAAATTAATGAAAATCGTGGCATTTAGTTTGTTGTTCAGTTATTATTTTTTTTTTTTATGAAAGTTTGGAATGAATGTATTTAGATCTCAGACGGTTATAAAAAAATTTCAGTTTTTCTTTATACCATTCACCAATTTATATAATGTTGTTTTTGTTGGTTTTTTTTTTCTGTTACTATGTAATACAGTTCAACAATTTTCGTGCAGATTAAATTAGCTTCTTGGGTATTTTTTCGACACGTACAATCTCATTTTTATATTTTTTGATACATAAAAAAATGGAGCAGTTTATTTAAATCGCTTCTGAAACGTCTTATGTTACATCTATCTACTATACATATATATGTTTATTAAATAATATAAAATTTTCAAGATTCAACAACAATTTTTTTTATTCCAATATTAAAACAAACTGGTATATTGAATTTTCATCATACTCAGATAAAGTAGTGGTATTTTTATTATCAAATTTTTTTTCGTCATATATTTTTATAAAACATTCTATAAATCTCGGACTTTTATTTATTATTTAATCAAAACAAAAACAAAACAGCACAGAACAAAAGAAAGAATCACCTAGATTCATCTAAAATTAAGATTGGACCTTGTCTGAAATGTTGTCCCCAACTTATCGATTCTAGTGTTTTAAAAAAATAATAAATTTATTTCCTCCATTCGTTTTGTTGTTGTCGTTTCTCCTAATGAAAAGAGAAAAGTGAAATAATAAGATTTTTTATTATTATTATTAAATGGAATCGGTTTAGAGATTCTTCCATTTGAGAAATTATCAAGCAACTTATTGTTCTTGTCCTTCTTTTTCAATTTTATTTTCTTTCCTTCAATATTTCCTTATAGATATTATACAAAGATTTTAATTAGGAATCGTATTATTTTATTTCGAGTGGAATTTGAATAGATTTTCAATCTTGAATAAAAGTTTGTTGATTGGAGTTTTCGTTTAATTTTTTTTTTTTAGAAAACTGAAATTGATTCGATTTAGACAAACAAAATTTAATTTTTTTGTTGATTTTTGTATTTTAATTCCAGGATTATGGTGAACGTGGTGAAGAGAATAGTTTGATAATCGAACGTATTTTGATTTTAATAAGAAATGTTCTTTATGTACCACCAGATCCTTATGTAGAAAAACGTCCAGATAATGATGCCAGTATTCACGATCAGGTTATTATTATTATTATCATTTCTTTTAAAATAAGGAATTAATTCAATTATAAAAAAAATCATTCAGGTATTGTGGGCATTACATCAATCTGGGATATTAGATATTCTATTATTTATGACAAGTTCATTAAATGAAAAAGTCTATTATATGCACATTTTAGAAATATTAACATTCATGTTACGTGAACAAAAAGCTTCTGATTTAGCACAGGCAATTCTACAACGTAGCGAAATGGAGAAAATTCGAGATGAAGCTCAATTATCAGCGATTAGAGATCAAGAAGCTAATCAAAGATTACAAAAAATTAAACAATTTAGTGGGGCACGGTAATATATTTTTTTTATCTACCCACTTTTTCATTTGTTTATTTATGATGTCGCATATATGTTTTTTTTTCCTTTTGAAAGAAAACAAAAACAATAACAAGATTTAACCGAGCGAAAATCAATAGGAAAGATCTACTATTGTTACTATAAGGGGTTATTTTATTTTATCTATAGGATGACTGATTCTGTAGATTAATAGCTGTTGAATACACAAAAAAAAAACGAGAGAAAAATCGACTATATCGAGTATTATACAGTGTGGACAATAAGTAACGTATAAATTCCATAATTCCATTACGATTACTTTTTTGGAAAAAATCTCAGAGGTATACCAATTTTTGACGTCAACAAATATTTTGAGCCTATTTTCAGTTTCTTGTGTCATTGATTTCTTATGGCAAGAGGTCATCGACATGTTTTTTTAAATGGCAACCTATATATTTTTTTTTTCTATTTTGCGTCTGTAATAGCGTTGTTAAGGTAACAAAAAGAGTGCTTTAATAAAAAAGGAGTGCTTTAATGGATATTATAGCACTTCTTTCAATTTCAAAGAGTCAATTTTTATCAAAAAAAGGGCGCAAAATAGAAAAAATAGTATAAAAAACTCGTTTCAAAAAATGACAATTTCTGCACTCGACCATTGAAAATCTCCCGCTGCGCGCTCGTTTTTTTAAACTTGGTCACGTGCAGGAATTGTCATTTTTGAAACTTGTTTTTTAATGTACTATTTTGAACATTACCATGTTTTAAGGAGGGCTTAGTCCGTTAGCTCCGCCCATGCTCTCTCGAATAAGGATATTCTATACTCACTTTGAATTTTTCTTTCGCTCCTTCAACATTTTTTTCAATTTCAAAATGAAAACGAGTATGTCCTCGATAACTTTTGAAATTTAATGAATTTTTATACTTGAAGATTTTTTTCCAAATGTAACAACATGTTGGAAATTTTATATGGCTGAAAAGGGAATAAAAAGTACTACCAAGTCGATAACCTCTTACCATAGGAAACCAAAGAGGGAAAAATTTAGAAACAGGCTCAAAATATTTGTTTATGTCAAAATCGATATACTTCGAAATTTTTTCCAAAAAAACTAATCTCAACGGAATTATTGAATTTATACGTTGCTTATTTTCCACACTGTATATTTAACAATCATAATTTTTTTTATATGAACTAAATCTCCATCCTCAGTGTCAAATTTATTCTATTATTAATAATTTCAACTAATAATATCTTTGAAAGAATGTCATCTCTTTGCTGAGGAAACGAGACCGAAATTGATAATTATATTTCGGGTAGTTGTTCAGAAAAATTTGTCCGTATTATTCACTGGAAATCGTACCCGAAATTATTGATATCAGTTCCAGTTTCATTGCTTGTGAAATTTCCCAATTCATGAGGATTTTGTATTTTTTGTTTTATTTTCTCAATTCATGGAATTTCTTCTCAAATTCGAAATTATTTCAAAAATGTTTTTATTCTATTGATTGTTATTTCTTCTACATGTGTGTAATTTTTTGAGGAATTCAGATTTCCGAGTCGCAACCCATACATCGGTTCTCTGATTACATATTTTTCCAATTGTAAATTAATTAAATTAATATATTTTTTTAAACAAGAACCCGCCACTGCTCCTTCACCTACCGTCCACCCTGCGATGTTCCTTTGGCATATTATCCGGAGGAGGAGCAAAAATGTCAATGTTCTTATCTTACGATCGCTTTACTAATAATATACCGCCTACCGCGTCCTTACCAGAAAAGGGTAGGCTCAGTTTTTTCCTGTGCTCTATCATTTCTCCGTGGATTTATCAAAATGATAAATTTCACCTTCGGTTAGCCCCAGAGATCTCCTTATGTTATCACTTTAGAGTGATTCTCTCACGTGAACCTCTTCTGTGATAAATGAGATTACCAACAGTGTCACCTCCTGTGACCTGAGCATCTCTATGTACCACAGCTCGCCTCTTTGTGGATCCTCGCCTCCTGTGAGTACTGATCCCCTTCACAACAAGGTAATAACCCTTGGAGGGGACGTGATTTGACATGACTTGAGTCTCAGAATTAATTGGTAGTTTCCGTTAATTTGGTTTTATCATGAACTATAAGACCACGTCTAAGGACAGTGGCAGATACTGAAACCGGTAATCGGGACGCAATTCATCTATTATACCCAGAAGTTGGGGTCGCAATGTACATACTTTCAGCTACTGTTTAAGCTGCTGGGAGAGATAGAATTCGCTATGAACTAAATCTAGAGAGAAGGATGGGTGTTCAAGTAATGCAACACCCGCTTCTCGAATGGCGGTTATCGCAACTTTGATTTTGTGTGCGATGAGTTGTCCTGATGAAACAACACTCCAACTCATAGTTTGCCTCGCCTATTTTTTATGATAGCTTTCGGTAATCGTCTTTCTTTGTCAGCATAGTAAGGACCTGTGATAATGGCTCCATTTCCTAATTCACCATATTTGCCCCCCGGTGAGGACGGTTGCTTCCCGGTCGTCCATTATTATTTAGTCTTGGAATCGGAGTGATGGATTCAGGTCTCGTCCATTGTTAAAAATCTGCCAAGGTCAGCCTGGTAATATTCGAGATTTGCTTTGTTTTGTTCGGCGGTTAATATCCTGGTATTTAACATACAGACACCTAGTTGTTTAGCTAAATGTCTGATGGTTACTCTTCGATCAACTAAAACTAGATATCCGACTTTTTAACATTTACGCCGATATAAGACGTGGATGGTCGTCGTTCGCGATGCTCGTTTGCGGCGGATGCTCTGCTGAGCTTAAACTTGTAACTTCAGCGTAGAACTGTAAAAAATAGAAGAGCTCTGACTTTGCTTTATTCCATTTTTGTGGTAACTCTGTTAGTTCCTATTCAAAAGGATGATGATGTATTTATATGATTTCTTTGCCCGTAATCAGTAAGAGCTTGAGTTCGCTACCGTAATTTGATTTAGGTTTTTGTAATCACTAGAGATATCATATGATCATTACTTCTCTATTAGCCCCCGTAAATGGGATTCATTCGAAATATTTCTCTAATTCAAATCTTATTAAACTTTCCAGAATCCTAAATTATTTTAAGAATTTTCCAATTTCATTGGCTTTTATTTCTTCTTCCTCTGTATTTTTGTTTTTTTTAATAACAATTCTTTAAATTGGTCAAGTTACGAAAGTAATATTAAATGAAATTGTCATCGCAATAAACAAAAGACATGCAGATTTTCATTCTTTGTAAAGTTTCATAATTTATGTTGGTATTTCAAAAATTCTTGCCAATTATGTTTCACTACAATTTTCGATCGAGAAATTGATTAGATAGAAATCTTTCAAAAAATCTAATTCGAATCTGTATTGTTGTTTTTTTTTTTCATGGTAGGATATCCATGTTTCGATAAGTCGAGATATTCTCAATTGAGTTACAACAAAAAAATTCTTATTGTAACAAACAAACAAATGAATAAAAAAAAAAACAAAATAATCAATGATCGTTTATAATCTTTTTTGGGCAATCTCAATATTTTCTAAATCCTGAAGATTTTTCCGTTTAGTTATTTCACATTAAAAAAAGGCGGTGGGTAATCGATCTTGTTATTATTTCTATTATTATCTTTGTTTTTCTTTTAAATTTATTTTATTAATTATTTGTAACGATATTTGAAGTGTAATAAATATTTGCATTAATCTGTGATTTATCAAATGGTTTCAATTGCAATTAATTGGCTTGTATTGCACCTATCTGGGATAAATGTCGAATTAAATTTTTGTTACTGTTTTTGTTTTTGTTTTTTTTTTTGGTCGAATATCATATTGGTTGAACTAAAGCTAAATTAAAATAAATAAATCATAATAGATGAAATTTTGAATTGTTGATTTAGTTTGGTAATAAAAAGCAAAAAGGTAGAAATTTAATGTATCCTACGTGTGTCGTAAACAAAAAAAATTATATATATACCATTAAAATGTAATTTAGATCGATGCTTAAGCTTTTTTTTTTGAATCATTCAGTGAACTGTTTTCAAAGGATTGATTGGTGTGACATCATTAAAATAACTGACAAATTTCCCACTATTATCTTTATTATAAAATTTCCATCAAAATTTATTTCATTTATTGATTTACAATTTTTTTTCTTTCTAGACATTCCCGTTTCGGTGGTACATACGTTGTTAAAACAATGAAATCGATTAGTGATAATGAATTGATTTATCATAAACCATTGAATAAATTGGATTCATTGAATTTTGATAATGATAAAATAAAACCGAAAATACCAAAAAATCGTTTACCAATTGAATGTAAAACATATGAACGACGTTCAGCATTCACAATACGTTTATTTCTAAAAGAATTTTGTATTGAATTTTTAAATTCATCTTATAATCAATTTATGTATAATGTTAAAGAGAATTTGGTTAGACAACGGGCCCAAGTACATGATGATTCATATTATTTATGGGCATTGAGATTCTTTATGGAATTCAATCGTTGTTATAAATTTGAAGTTAAATTAGTCAGGTCAGTTTTGGTGTCAAGTCTACTTTACAATTTTGTACGTTTTTCAATTTGATTTCCAGTGAAACTGTTTCGTTACAAACATTCCATTATGTCCAACAATTAGCCGAACGATATTTTGATCTATTATCAGTTGAAAAGAAGAAATTAATTTTATGGTCATTACGTTTACATTTAGCTCTAATGGCATATCGTGAATTATTATTAACATTATGTGCGATGGATAAATCAATAGATAAATCAGTATGTGAATCGGCAAATATAATAAAAAGTAATATTTTCTATATAATGGAATATCGTGAATTAATTATATCATTATTAATAACATATGATGAATTGAAAATGTCGAGTTCATATTTAAATGATTTAATGGAAACACAACATATATATTTGAAGATGTTTGAGAATTTTTGTAAAATCAGTGGATCAGTTGTTATACAGAAAAAGAAAACTAAAGGGAAAACTAAAAAGAAAAATTGTAAGTGGACTCAAAAGATGTTTCGCTATTATTGTTGAGATTTATTCAACTATAATCATTAATCATTCTTTTTAATAATAATAATAATAATAATAATAACTATAATAGATGTAGTTTAATATAAAATATTTTTGATAAATTATACTTTTAACATTTTTTTTCCCTAAGGAATAAAAAATAATATTTATCAGAAAGAAGAATCTATTTTTTTTTCTAGCAAAACAAATTGTTCAGCAACAACAACAACAACATAACGAAGAAACGAATTTAGAAAATCACTGGAGTGAGATTGCTTCACAATTATCGAATATTCTAGAAAATGAAAATAATATTCCTGGTGATATTGTACCGTTTGATGCTACATCTGATGTGCCAATCGATCAACAAAAGTAAGTCGTTTATTTTGGGAAAATTATTAAATTTTTTATGTACATACAAACAAAAGACTTTAATATTGTTCCATTATAATGTTTGGTTATAATTTTTCCTTCTTGAAATTTGTAATTCTATTCGATATTTTACGATTTTTCAAGATATGAAAAAAAGATTTTAATTGAATGTCCCATTTTCTTTGAAATCCTGGACAATGTAATTCAGTTACCTATCCTTTCAACATCTTGGTTGATTTCGAAACATTTCATAGAAATTGCTCAACTCTTCCATATTTCCAAGAAGAAAAAACAACGGAACACATATACCCACTCCAATGGTACAGATTTATTGTAAAAACATTCGAAAGCCAAGCAAACAATAAAAACAGAAAATATCGTAAGTTCCAGTACCAAGTTAAAAAACAATGTATCAAAACAAAATAAGATGACTAAGCGATCAAACCATCAGAATCGTCATCTCGTTGACTCTAATTCTTACAATACTGTCTGCTTTGAACGAACTATCACTATGACATTATTTGTTCCTATCCTTGCAATTTTATATGTGAATTGCCTTTTTTTTTGTACAAATTTCTACTGTTTTTTGACAAAAATTAGTGAATTTTCGAATACTTACTAAAATGGATCGTCAAATTTTGAAACCGCACATTTATTTAAATACGAACAGCCAGAGAACTATTCTGTTAGCTATTCTTGAAAAAAAGTATCAAAGACATACACGTCGACTTGGTGAAAACATTGGGCGACTGTGCTGTTCCATATGCACGTTGGTGCAAGGAGTTTAAGTTGGTCAGAACATTCTCGGAAGAAGAACATAGCGAAAAACGACCACCCACGTCCCACACGGACGAAAATGTGAAAAAAGTCAAAGATCTAGTTCTAGCTGACCGAAGAGTAACCATGAGACATTTAGTTGAGATTACAGGGATCTTCTACGGCTGTGTACAAAGTGTCCGTACGTTCTGTACCTAGACTTGGATTCATCACTTCGACCCTAAGACTAAACAATAATCCTCACTGATTCAAAATCACAAGCTTCGCGCACAAGTTTATGGCGTCTATTTTTTGGGATTCCGAGCGAATAGTCACTGTGGATTACGTCGAAAACAGAGTCATTTGTACAGACTCTTACTATACAGAACAAATAAGAAATATAGAAAAGGCGAAGTAAACTGCGAGCTGAAGATCATTCACCAGAACAACACATCCTCACACAATGCCGAAGTTGCAATGACTGCCATTGGAGAAGTGACTTAAGGAGCAGCTCAGATGTAAAAAATTTGGAGACGATTTTTTCAGGAATTTTCAAAGAAATTCATACTTTAGAGAAAAGATGAAACGAATGTAGCGATTTATTAGTAGACTACGTTGAAAAGTAAATTATATATAATCTAATAAACATTATGTTATATATCGATTATCATTACTTTTAGATCACCCCTCGTAAGAAGTATTTTTTTTTTAATTGTCATTTGTTTTGGACATGTTCCGTTTCAACAAAACCATTCGTTTATTATTTAAAAAGTTTGCAATCTATTAATATTTATCATTTGATTTTTATATTTCATTGAAATATTCTAGATCGGAGGCGATGAAGAATGTACAACGAAAATTAAGAAATAATGAATTTGAAGATGCTGTTGGTCTATTACGTGCTGCTCGGTAAGTTCCAATTTTATTCTTCTAAATTATTGATTTTAAAACATAATCCAATTTGATAATAATAACTAATTTTTATCTTTATTTTTATGTTCAA
>JAZBGX010002310.1:1517-13484 GCA_037414775.1 Zonitis immaculata | reverse complement strand
ATACGGTTATCAATAAATTAATTAGAAATATTTTAATCAGGAATTACTAACAATTCATTGATTTTTGAATAATTATCGATTATATATTTGAAAATGATCAAACTACCATCAGGATGATTATTGTAAATTGATGATAATGCAGTTGAAATATCTTGACGACGAATTTCGGAATTATTCCTAAATATTTTATTCAAATACGTTTTAGTTATTTTCTCGTCATTTGTACAACCCAATGATGATAATATTGTTACTTGTTGTGTTGATAATTGTGTATTTAAATATTTATTCCATAAAAATTCCCAATCGTTTTGTAAATCATTACTATTTTTTAATGTTGTACAATAAATAGTACCACGTAAATTTCGACTCAATTTCGAACTAAAAATTAATGCTTGACTTTATTAGAAAAAAATTATAATAATTAATTGACTTACGTTGCTTTATTGTTTATTTTATGTTCATAAAAAAGTTTTTTCGAATAATTTATACAACCCTTATCACCTAATTTGCATGCCCAATTTATTGCTAGAATTTGTTTTAAAGTATATATTTGACTTTCAGGATATTCCTCCTCGAATGGTACTGAATTATATAAATCACCCATCAACCACAAAATTAAATTCTAAAATAAAATTGTGCAATTCTACAGCTCAAGCTTGTTTTTATCGCCATCTAGATTGAGATGCAATACTTACGTTTAGATTATTTCGGAGGTCGTCATTTCGAATTTTCTGTTGTAGAAATGCAAATCCCTGAAAAGCTGAATACCATGTAAAATAATTTGTCTCATGCCTCAGAAACTGCAAAATATCGAAAATCTTTGAATATCCATGCATTCCAGCTCTAGCAAAATTAAATAAATCATCAACAATTTGAGATCTAGCGACTGGTGTTATTCCATTATAGAAATCTCTCGTTGATAAAGCTGACGATATTCTTTGCCACAATACTTCATCATAATCGACACGATAATAGCCTGCAAAAAACTCATATATAATTTAAATGTACGTATAAATACAGTAAAACCTCTATTCGATGATTGACACATATAGTGGAGCGAATAGTATCTGCTCAACGGAGGTGTTCTTCCAAGAAAGGTTATAGCTTATGCATATAAGCGAGCTTTCTAGAGATTTTATATATATCTTAACTACACTTTATTACAATTCTAACCCGTAGGTCGAGATGAGCGAAATCGTCTTGTATCCTTGGTAATGGCAGGGCCGCTCCGTGCAGGTATGCAAGTTGTGCCCTGCACAAAGGCACCTCATTAGTGGGGGCGCAATTTCAGCTCTCATATTGGAAACATATATTCCATGGGGGCACTGGAAGATATATTTGCACAAAGGCGCTCTTTACCCCCGGAGCGGCCCTGGGTGAAGACTAAATGCGCGAGATTAAACTTATAATTTTACTTTACTTGGTATAAGTTTCGCAAAAACGTAAGACCAAGACTAAAATTGTGTACGCAAGACGCAGACCTACATCACCTTTTCAACGGCCACTACTATGACGCAGTGAGTTATGTACATATATGAAATGACCCTTCGTAGGAACTTCCATGTGGAACAGGCTCTGGTTAAGCGGAGAAACCTAGAGTGACCCATTAAAGGGAGACATATTCTTATGTTCTAAGAAAAAAGTGAAAAATTCGATGTCTGACTGGAGGAGGTTGCAGTGAGTGACAATTCTGGAGATTCATACACTCGAAGAGAAGCTGGCATGAATTGACCCGCACTCTTTGACAGTGATACAGCAAGTTGACCCCCGAGAGAGAGGGCAGGTTGCTGGACGAGACGTTATCTCCCAATTACCTCGTGGAAGATGATGGAACGCACAAAAAAGTAGCTCATCAGTTGATGTCAATCCTGGAACGGATATTGAAGGCCGCAGAGTGTCGATGCGTCAGCCGTAAGATAAATCTATTTATGCTTCTGCTTGTGTAAAAATGAGAAGAAAATGAGGAGGCCTTTAGGTCACAGGTGGTGGCTTTTCTGGGTTATAAAATATGCCAAGGGATTGGCTGATTTTTGAAGAGTTGTACCCAAAGGTGACTCCTAGGAGAATTTAGTTGGAAACGGAGGCACAACAGCACTATAGGTTAAGTCTCACGTTTATGGGAGGTAAGGGGTCCATGATAAAAAAACCTATACCCATTACAGTCGTGCCCTTGGTTCTTGTTGGCTGATAGCTGACCGTACAATGAGATTACGCTCACTTGGATTTAAATTCTGTGAAATCAATGCTAAAATTTCAAAAGTCATTTCGTTGAAATGAATAATAGATGGTGCGAAAAATATTCTGTCGGCAATCTTTCTGAATTTAGTTATGAGACGTTCGAGGAATTAGAAAGTGTCTGTTGAGGAACGCTTTACAGTAATAAAACTCATCACCTGTTTGTTGATTATTCAGAATAATCCAACTAGATTCGTCATCTAAACAATTTTCAATAGTTAGACTTTCATTTGTTGGCAATAACCATATTTTTGGTTGAGTATTATCAAATTTTTCTATATCAGTTGCTCTTGTATAAGTAATTGGAACATACCATTTCTTATCACTTTGACTATTATATAAAAATTGTTTCTATAATAATTATTATTATTACATTGTTTAAATCGTATTCTATTTAATTTTAATGACTACATCTCTTACCTGGGATAAGGTTATATTTTTACCGCTTACTTTAACTGTAATTACAGGATATCCAGACTGATATGTCCATCCATTCATAATATTTTTCAAAGTCAAATTATCACTTAGTGTTGCAAATTTACTTAATGAATTCCATAAATCATCAGCAACTACATTATCTGATTCACTAAAATTTTAATCAATGAAGCAACAATCTCAGTTTCAATCGCAATGTTTGAATAAAATTGTTGATATTTACAATGTTCTGATATAATCTCGGATTCCAGTTTGGAATTTATCTTGACCGATGATATGTGATACCATCCGTAAAATCGATGCACCTTTATTATACGAAATCGTTTGGAATCGTTCTGAAATTTCAGCAGGTGTTTTGACATCATCATCTGACAACGCTTTCGATGAACCTGAAGCGTCTGTAACTAGAACTGTTTGTATTTGTTCAATAATAAATTGTTTTTCCAATTGCCAAGATTTTTCAACCTATAGAATAAATATTATGATATTTAGATTTCCACAAATATATCATAAATCAATTCGATGTCTTTTGGGCCATCTATTTGCTAGTTTTCGAAGTTAATCGTATGAATGAAAGGTAACGGATTTTTAAAACAGGAACCTCACTCGAATCTCCTTTAGATGACACCACAGCACTTGAAAATTACATTTTACTTTACATTTTTGAACGTTTCGTTATAAAGCCACAACAATGTGGACATCGAATTAATTTGTATGATTGATGTAAATTACCTGAGCCGCTGCAAAATATTGAAAATATCTAGCGAAACCTTCATTTAAAAATGTATCCGACCACCATTTCGTTGTAACTAAATTCCCAAACCACATATGCGTCAATTCATGTGCTATAATCATTAATAAACGTTCTTTATAATTATTACTTGATTCATTCGGATCATATAATAAACCACTCTCTCTATATGTAATTAGGCCCCAATTCTCCATTGCACCGGCTGAAAAGTCTGGTATAGCAATTTGATCTAATTTACCAATATTCGAATAGGAATATTGGATTCCTATATAATTTTCTAAAATTTGTATCAATTTCGGTCCATATTGTAAGGCTGTTGTTCGAAAATTCTCCATTACAGGTCTTGAACATACTTGATACGGTAAATTTCTATCTAATTTATCACCGGAAGTACATGTTAATTTTGATATAGTGAATGCATTCAAATATGTTGACATTATAGGTGACGGTTGGAATTCTGATATCACTAAACCACTAGAAATTATAATTGAATCGTTAATCGATTTTTATCAACATCGACTCTACATTAAAATATTTAACATCAAATTCTATATAGATATTGATAGTGATGATGGTGTTATAATGAGAGTGATAATCAAGGAGTATCCAAAAAACTTACGTTGGCATTGGAGTTGGTTGGTCATATAGTGGCGTATTAGCAAGTGCATTATATTCAGATGGATGGGCTATTGATAATTGGAAAATAGCTTTATATTCGGGTTCATCAAAACATGGAAAAGCACGTCTAGCATGTATCGGTTCAAATTGTGTTGTTGCTAAATATTCAACATTGCCATCTTCGTCTATATAGGAACTTTTATAAAATCCATGCATATCAATCAAACTTAAATAACCATTATAAACAAAACTAATCGTATAATCACCAATAGTCAATTGATCAGTTAAAGGTATTGTTAAAATATCTGTAATTGGATCACTAATCAAATCACTACTTATTATATTAATCGGTTTATTATTATTATTATTAGTTGCCTTAATTGTAGTCGACATTATTTCAAGATCTTTCGAATGCAATTTAATTTCATTGATACTTTTTAAAACATTGACATAAATTGTTATTGTGCCACTAAATTTGTTTGTTTCATAGAAATCTGTTTCCAATTTTAATAATAATTCATATTTTGATGGTCTTATGGTTTTTGGTAAACGATATTCAAGTGTGTTTAGTGAATTATTATTAAATTCAATACAATTACATAAAAATATTGTTGAAAATATTAATATTAACAATTTTTTTGAATTCATGGTTGATTTGTTCAACTAATAAAATTGACTGTGAACGGTTTTGCTGTGGATGATGTTCGAAATTTAAGGTGAAATAATCTTATCTTGGATTAGAATAATTATTTATCAATTTGTTGATTCCAGGACTTAATAAAGTTGTTAAAAATAAATACGCTTAGTTTTCGCTAATCATTCTATTTCGGTAATATTGTTAATCCTTATAATTGTTATCTTATCTGATATAAATCCTTACAACATAAATTACTTATGTTGTTGTACTTTCTTTGTAACCAAGTACGTAAGACACTTTTTCTCCGAGAACCACCTAGCGGCATCCCTAACGGGTAAAGGTTAGCTCTATTTTTTCATGAGCTCTTTGCCGCGCACAATAACGCCATGACTCAGTCACTTTCTGTAACTTAAGCTCATCCTCATTTTAGTTCAAACTGCAACTGACAAGCAAAGCATCAATGTTACCTCAGTGACAATTTTCCACTTGCCGCTTCTATCTTCTAGTTAGACTCTACCATTGTTTGGATGATGACTCAGTTTTTGCTGGATTATATCATTCGCTCAATGACGTTGTTGGGTGACAATGTCCTTATCTGTAGCTCCGTTCCATCTGATATAGTGGAATATTGTATGTTTCGTCGTATCTCCTTCGTTATAATACATACACCTGCTGTCTTTCTCTTGGTACATCTTGTGCAGGAAATTAATTGGGTTAAGTAGAAGTTTACCTGTCATCCTCTTCAACCAAATCTCGATATTTGATATCAGCCTAGTCGTCTACGGCTGTTTGAAGCTGTTGTTTTAGATCATCAATCTCCAGGGTGCAATGAATTGTACAGCATCCAAAGTCAAGACCTAGTCTTCCGATTAGTCGGTTCCTACATTTCTTCAGCTTCATTGCTGTTGATCCCCAGATTGAATGCATACAGCATGATGAAGTTCATCACTTTACATAAAATTTGTCATCCGCCTCATCCAGCAATCAATGCATTTGGTATAAAGAGATAAGCTTTCAATGACATAATAAAGTTATCACTATAAAGATACAAAATACATTATAATCAATTTGATTCAACAAGACGCTGAAGAATTGATTTGGCGGATTTCAATTATTTTGTGAGCTGGTAGAAATTGAATATTAAACTTTAAATAAATCAAAACTAGAAAGAAAAGCAAAAATGATTGAGAGAGCATCAACAAGAACTCTATGGATCAGCAATCAAATTCAGCATTTCCCTATAGCCATAGGTATTTTCTAATTTCGTCGGCCTATTTATGTTATATATTGCATTCACTAATCATGTGCAAATTTTGGGCTTTCCGAAAACAGTTTGGTTATGCTAATTAATTTAACACCTTTACCAGCATCCCAATGCCAGGTGTCCTAACGGATCAAGTGCTGACTCTACAGTGGCTCTCGATCACAAAAATATAACCCAATTTGAGAATATCAGCCTTGAGAAAACTATTGCACTTTTTTGACGCCAGCTCCCAGTCTATTACAAATAAAAATAAAATGACCATTTGATGGAATTCCTTTCCATCAAAACAACTATGAAACCTTAAGTATTTATTGAAAATTCTAAATTCTCCTAGTAAGCTTGGAATGATTATGGATTTGTGAATGTTTTGAAAATATATCCACCTTGACAGATATACAATGTTGATAAAAAAATACGACAGTTTCTTGGAAAATTATATTTATTTAATCTGCTCTTTCGCAAATTCTAAGAATTTCGAGTACTTGATTGACTTGTTTTTATACTTAAATATTTTATAAATACGTTATAAATAAATTCTTAAACGTACGTAATACAATTTTGATCAATATTGTATTTTTTCTTTGATTTTCAAACCAACGTTATCAGTTTCATAATACTGTGAAACCTCCTTTAACGTAAACAACCTCCTATGACCGGACACAGTTCTTAATACACTATCTATAATTCCCTTGAAGAATGTTTCTCTATTGCACAGACGCTTATTATAGTTCTCTGGAACTCTTATGGATTCTTAAGAAACTTTTCTCTTGGACGGACACTCTTGAAGGTCTATCATTGCTTCTACCGGTAAGAGTAAAGTAATAGTATATTACGCACCGAGATAAGAATAACCGCCATTAATTCACAGGTATGAAGCTTCCGAAACGAGCGTAGCGAGTATAGGAATCATACGAGTAAATTAATGGCCATTCTATCGAGTTGCATACACTGTTTTCTTTACGACCAAATGCAATTTAACAGTAAAATTCTGTATTTACACGTTATATATGTATTTTTCATTGTCTATGTCTATACAATTAATCGGCATATACAAATTAACTCTTTTGTTATTTATTTTTATGATTATTAATATGTTATTATGGTTACTATTGAAATACTAAGCTGGTATTGGTTAGTTTACCAGTTGTAAAATAAAAAAAATTGAATATAGAATAATGCCATTTTGACATGGGAGTAGAAAATACAAATTAAAGTACAGTCTGTCGATATTTGTAAATTACGAATGACAACAGTTTTGAGAAAGTTCTACGAAATATAATAAATATATTTTTCAAGCGAAAACTTCTTTCCATTGAACAATTACTTTTAGTAACCGTGGGCGGACACGAACGATAGGCGTCCGTCGTATTCAAGAGACGTTCCACTGAATGTAGAAGAATCAATTCGAACAGATTAGAAATAAAAAATAATAACACCTACTACATATAAATTCTCTGACAATTTTGAAATGAGGAATCAACCACTGTTTTTATCTTGTCAATGAATATTGGAGATTCACAAATAACTGGAAATCTTGTATAAAAACAAACTTTTATAAGAATATTCTTATGCCAAACTATTGCGATTTCTTGTTTCGTTAAAGATTAATGTTGTTTGAAATTTTCGGCCATAGTATATAGTAAATATCAATCTTGTTAGTAATATTGTCTACGGATTGTATTACAATAAATTGATAATTTGATCTGGTCTTCCATCATCGTTCAATTTTAATGTTAAAGCTTTTCGCATAGTATAGTAAACACTATTTGAGTTATTATTTGAATTTAATTTTTTACATTCAAAGAGAGATTCTTAATTAAATAAAGCATCAATAAAATGGTGCAAGTTCATTTCATCGATTAATGAGAGATTCTAATAATAATTGTTTATTATTATTATTATCACTAATATTTGGGTCAACTATTAAAAGATCTATTATTTGTTTATGTTTATCATTGAAGATGATTTATCCATTATTTATCCAGATATCGTATTATCGTCACCTGATAATAATAATCCCTGCGACAGGTGATTATCAATTACTATTTCGAAATAATTTATGGCTCTTACTGGTGTAGTTATGTTAGTATAACGAACAATGCCCTAACGGGGATACAAAGTGCCCGTGGCAAGTGTCTAACTTGCGCCTCGACGTAACCCAATACTGACGAGTAAAATCATTTCAATGTAACGCCTCCTACAAATGGCATACTGACGTCATCACACTGTACTCTCAAACAAGTGAGCGGCACAATTCAGTTTTGTGTATAAGACGTTACAGTCAGTACTTCAGCACTACAACTGATAATTTTCTTTCAATAAGTAATCCATTTTGGAATTATCGAAACATGGAACAAGTCGAGAAAATCAAAAATCTGTCAGATGCTCGGTATTATAAGCCCGTTCTTTAGTAATAACTCAAACTTATTGTTAGTTGTCTCATGCAAACTTAAGCTAGGAGTATAAGAAATAGAGTGCATTTCTCAATCTAATTAGATATTGACGATTTGGGAGGCAACGCAAAACGTCCAGGAGAGCGGGTTTTCAAAGAACGGACGTATATGCGAGCCTTAGAGTACCATGCATCTAAAGAAACGCCTGTTAGTGAAAACTTCCAATACTATACATATACATTGCCAAACTGTACTATTGACACTAAAATGTGCCACTCATTTGTCCCATACTACGATAAATTAAGGACGGTTCTTCTTGTAAAAGACAAAGGCTACTCTCAATCGGGTCGGTATCCTTCATTTTGCGCCCTAAACCCAAGTGCGCCCGTGACGGGTGCCTCTTTCGCCACGCCCTTGTTACGGGCCTGATAACGAATGAATACAGTAATTATTACATAATTTCTATTATATTCAATTAGGATCTTTTAAAACTTAAGCTCCAATTTTGATTATATAATCATTTGTTTGTGACAACTGATGTGACGTTATTTCCCATTTCAAAGTTATATAAACTGTAGTTTCATTAATTTAAACCCAGAATTTATATCTATCGTTATTTTATGGCTACTACAATTAAAAATATACATACTATCAATAAAATTAATCCCATTTGATTATATGATTGTTCATAAATTGTTAACAGACAAACAAATATCCGATAAATGATTATAATTTATAATTGACAAAAAGTTATTGAAATTGAAATATTCTATTTCTAAAGGAATTAACCGAGTCATTTTTCTAAAACTATAGAAGGTGTACAAAGACAATTGAATTATATTCTTACAGTATATAAACATTAAACAATTATTGTACATTTCGTTTCAAAAAGATTATGTTGTTGTACTCGGTACAAGTATTTACGTGCCGTAACAACTAAATGCTCGGGCTGGCATTGAAAGATACGTGCTAGTCTAATTTCGACTGTCCTAACTAAAAGACACATGGTTAAAAGAAAATATCGTAAACATAGCATATAAGTATTGTTGTTTTTTTTCTTGACAACTGGAATACATGAATTAATACACAAAATCAATTATCCAAAAATAAAGTAAATTATTCCTTCATAATTTATAACAGCTAAATATTTGGACAAGTTAGCCGTAATTGTTCAATTAATAACTACGAGGTTACCTTCACCTTTGCTTTGTTTACTGCCTCAATTTTTGCAGATACAGTGCTAACTAATTCAGGGGAGTAAATAACCTCTATACTTATTTAATTCTGTAACAGTAGTTAGGGCGTGGTTTCTCAACTTTATGACATACACTCTAAATGACATTAGCAATAAGATCTGTATTTGATTGAGTTCCGGGCATTCGCTCAATTTTTGATCACTTTATTTGTTCTACACATAGTTCTGAGTGAGTATTTTGATGAAATCATCACAATACTCATAAGAATTGTACGCGAGCGAGTTAGTTAGAATTATTTGACTTGATATCGAATGAACTGAATATTTTATTATTACATGATCTGATTCAATATCATCGTGTCTGTGAAATAAATTTAGCTGTAATAATAAAAAAAACTAACGATTCAATTTTTCAGTATAATTTTAATCAATTGTAAATTTTATGGTAGATTATTATCAATAAAAATAGATTCAAGTACGGTCATAAATACTCAAAAGAAGTTGTTGACATATTAGATTCAATTTGAATTTTAATAATAATCAGTAACTTTTATCCAATTCGTTCATTAAAGTTATTATAACTTCACTACTAAATTCATTTGTTTCGAGCTAATTTCAGAGTGAAGTGGGTTTTACAGTTTTATTAGAAAAATGGTAAATTATTATTTCTGTTTAAATTTCTACAGAAATTGTTCTAGTACGAGTATAAAACATTAAAATTGTAATAATAATAATTGATGATAATTAATTATGCTCCAATTTCATTATCAACTTTAACTGATTACTGATTACACTATACAGGATGATTTATCAAGATTGAGTAATTTCTAAACTGTATATACTACACACTGAAATATAATAATTGAACTGAATATGCCTCATAAAAATGTTGCAGACCTATGAGACACAGGGTATTAGTTACACACTATTATACTTCAAAAAATTGGAACTTAATTTTTTGTGTAATGAATTATGGCTATCAAATTAAAAATGTGAAAGGCAGTACAATTTCACATGCTCTTACACTGTTGCCTAATCCATCTAATTCTATAATGTTTTGAGTTAATTGCTTGAGAAACGTTCATTGTTAAAAATAACAAGTAAATGTGTAGCGCATTCACCAATTTTGCACTCATTATTTATACAAATATTTCTTTATTTATTCATGTTCCTCATATCATATCGTATGGAATATTACATAAGGATTCTCCACAATTCTTTCTAAAAGTCACAGGGAGAGCAGAGAAAAAAAATGGATTTCGATGTTAAGAGATTAGAAATTACCTATTATTAAAGGACCCAATAAGTGGGACCGCCTAATAAATGTGATTTTCTGGACTTCTTTCAAAGAATTTGTTTCGAAATTTTGAGAAGATATTTGTGCATAGTAATTCTTTTGAATGAAAAAAATTGATTTTGCCTGAAATTGAGAAAAGTCCGTTGAACTAGAAGGCATTGCCTATACAAAATAACGGTATTGATCTCATTGTTATAAATCGACTGATAACATAACTAAAGGTAATCTGCTATTTCATGCCCATACAATCTACTATCTGTTGCTTCAAGAAGAGCCTGCTGGGCTATGGCAGCTCCCTATTAAGCTGATCGACCCTATTTTAACGCAGCCTGGTAAGGGTGCTACTTTACTCTAAGCCTCGTTTGATGTTTGCCAGTGGCATAGTCTCTTGTTGCAGATCCAATTATCACTTCTATCACACTAAAACTTTTCGAAATTATAGAGGTATTTCGGAGGAAAGTGCTAAAGAAATTATTACTTTTGTTATTATTACACTTACAGCTGTTTAGCAACTCACGCCTGGTCACGTCTACGTACATTATAGCTTCAAAGCTTCTTCATCCTTCCGATCAAGTGGTGGGTCAATCGTCAAATACGATCCTTTAGCCTTTTTGTTGCGATAAGTACACCAGCTCTTCGAGCTTTCTGGATAGTTCCCATGAATTGGACTTTTATCAGCCCAAATTATTACATACAACTCATTCACGTTATTTCAAAGTTCTTTAATATTTTTGGAGCTTATAAATTATCTTGCCAGTTAGTTTAATTGTATTTCTACTCCCCCCTCCCCCGAAGCTCTTATTTTGTGCCTTAACATTATGACATCGTGATCTCATTCCTTTATTTTTTATCGTGTAAATATCACTCTAGTTTTCTTACAGGAGCATCTTATGGATTAACATTCGATAATCCTCGATATCCAACGCTATCATTATTGTCAATATGTCAATATATCATACATTATCAAACGATGAGAAGTTAATTTTTAGAAGGTTGTAGCTGAGATACTGTTTGAGATCCGTATTTGAAATTTTGAACTATTATCTTTGAAGGTGTAGACGTCGTAGGCTATAGAGAAATGCAGAACGAAATAAACAATGTTGTACCTCTTAATCTGAGTGCAATATTTGTTGTTACTGCAT
>JAZBGX010002308.1:0-11428 GCA_037414775.1 Zonitis immaculata | reverse complement strand
GGATTTAGGCCTGAGCTGAATACGGCAGAATCTTGGAGGCCCCCGACCTTCAGAAGCGAAAAATTGGTGGCGGCGCTAATAATATTATATTGATTGATGGAACGAGTTCCGTAGCTTCATCTCTCTTGCTATTACAATCCAGTAATCAATAATTTCCTCTAATTTTTCCGAAGAAATTTCGAAAAAATCTGAACTACTTAGTTCATTGTTCGCAGATATTTTCGAATGCTTTTTTGAAATCGAGCAACAGTATACAAAAATATAAATAATAAGTGTAAAAAAGTATGCTAATCCTCGTTCTATATAAGTAAATTGCCCAGCTTATCCAACAATCGAATAAACGAAATTATTGCTCACAATTTGCGCTATCAAAATTGTGAATAATCATGTTCTAGAGAACTAATCAAAGTTCATATCAAAGAATTGTGAAAGGAACGTGTTGATATTATAATTTTATAATAAACCATAATTTTATTGTTGCGCAAATAACAGGGCTGAAATAAATATTTGAAATAAATCAAAACAATACGCAATAATTATGATATCTTAATTGAGACCTATATATGTGATTTGAAATTATTCGAAATCTATTAGTTGGAATTATTTAGAATACAAAAACAGGAAATTCGTTTATTGTCTTTGATGAGAAATTCAAGCTCCTTTTCCCACAGTTTATATGAAAAATAAAGAAATCTAAATTGAGAATCATTGTCTTAAAATAGTAACGTGTGAATAGTCTCAGTTGTAGATAATAGTTTGTTTAGAATGACCTTGAATAATTAAATACAACTTGTTTTTTGGTGTTGTTGTTGTTGTTAATGATGTGAAACTAGTCGATTTTTCAGTGAGACACCGGATGCTGTTGATGACCAACTATTTAATATTTCATATTAATACTAGTATATTACTAAAGGAGAATAACATTTATCTTTGCAGAAAAAAAAACACCCCTACTTACTTAAGGTCTCAAAAAACTGAACTGTTGTTTAATTATCAATACAAGCTTTTATTTCATGAAAAATCAGTATTGTTTGTTTGAAGTAAATCCAACAAAACTTTTATATATGTATTTGTGATTCTTTTTCAAATATCTATTATTATTTATAATATAATGAATTCATTCCTAGAGTTTAACGGAAAACTTTTAATAAAATTCCGGCGTGTGAGAAAAAAAGTTTCTACATACTATATATTAATTTTTTTTTTATGAATGAACAACAATAACAAAGAGATGCCTAAAATAATGGCTATTATATTTCATTCTAGTTATGTCCCGAAGTAAACATTGAAACAATAGCAGTAGAGTTCGCTTTTCGGGCCTCAACAATAGAAACAACTTAAATTGTTTCAAATAAAATTATAGTGAAGCGTTGTCCGTTATTTAATCAGATATTATTGCAGATAGACAAATTGAATGCAGTTTAAGTTTGGATCCGCTTCGTTGAGATTCTTGTGAATCTCTTCCTATCTCTCCCCCTATCCTTACCTCAGTCTATCATTCACATTACCAGATCTCCTATCGACATATTTCATCCTGTATTTTTCTCCTACCGTATCCCTCTCTTTTCTTATTTCTCTCTAGATCTCCCATCCGCTCATATCCCTTCTTCTATATCACTCTCCATATCTCTCTATTTCCTCATACTTTTTCTCTCTGTCTCTCTTCTCACATATATATATATATATATATATATATATATATATATATCCTTCGTATTCGTCCTCGTTCCTCTCCCTTACAACACCTGTAATCCATCTATCACCTGATCAATCAATCTATCACTATCTCTTCCTATACAATCCTCTTTCTCTTTTTCCATATAACTTCCAACTATCTCGCTCCTCCTTTCATTTTCTGTCGGTCTTCCTTATTCCCGCTCAATTTTTCTATTACCATATTTATTTTCTTATTATGTCTCTTTCTCCTTATTTCTTCCTCCCTTATTGCTTTCTCTATTCTCCTCTTCCATTATCTCCTACTCACCCTTTATGCTCTTTATCTCGTCCTATTCGCTCTTTCTTCTAATCTCTCACTTTTTTCTCTCATATCATTATCTCCTTCGCCCATAAGTAACACGATCACTATGGCACTAACAATTTATATATGTATTTGAAGATTTTTTGTTGTTATGGATTGCAAAATTCCTCGTTCACGTGGATTCGTCTAATTGTGTGGTATCCTAACATTTACAGAAAGCAAACTTAAATATTAAATATTTTTCGCATCTTATTTTACTAGCAAAGAGCCCATGCATTAACATAGTGCGCAATAATTTCTGTACGCTCAGTAAAATCGTCCTTTTGAAAATAAATAAACTATAACTTGAATTTTGTTTTACTCAAATCCCATTGAAATTAGAAATCAAGTTTGTTGCTGTTTTTTTATACTCAGATTTTAGAAATCGCTATTGAACAGGTTTACAATGAGCCGAATTTTATACACACAGATTAAAATAAACGACATTTGGGCCATGGTATAGGTCCCCAAACTAATCTATACGTTACACAATACTGAATGAATACCAATGCTACTACACCACACCACCAGTGGCACAGACCAGATACACATTCGATATATTCCCATAAATATCGCATCGAACAACTACAAATACTACTACCTCTACTAACAGTACGAATTTATTTTTCCAAAACTATAATAAATACTATATAGACAGAGACAGATAAATATGTAGAGAAGGAGAGAGAATTATGGAGGTAGGATATATTGGTTATAATTTGATATTGAAGGTATAGGTTTATGGTTGATAAATATGGAAATTAAAGGAATCAATAAACGAAATAAATTAATAATAAATCCATTTCTATATTTTGAGCTGCAACGATAATTTAATGAAATAGGAAATATTGATAACAAACACGAAAACGAATGATGTTCAATAAATCAGTGTTTTGAAGCTAGAGTATCCAACTACCTACTTTTTTTTCTAGATGATATATATATATATATGTATATGTTACAAATAGTTCAATACGTTCCTAAATTACTTCCAGACACTGACAATATTTTATATCAATGAAAAATTTCTATATCAAATATCAGATTATTTAACCCAAAAAAGCGATTATAGTTCTTTTCTCCTTTACTTGCGGTTATTTAATAAAATTAATGACGGCATGAATGAAGCTGATTAAATTCAAAGCTTATTTCAATATTCATCTATTTATAAAGCTAAAATATTATATTTGGGATGACTCATTTTTAAAATTAGTTAACACCTGTAATAGGTGGTTCGCTCCTGTTAACTTTCTTAGATGGTGATAAGAAATTTTACACAAAAATAAAATGTGTGAGCCTCATCTACATAAAATTTTTAAGCCTACAACAAGATATTACTTATGCGTCGACTATTATATATATATATATATATATATATATATATATATATATATAGAGGTATATACATGTTACGTCTCGGTCAAGTCAGGTCAGTTCACCTGACCCACGTCTCCACTCTTTCATTTCTTTAGGCTCAGTTCGATAAAATTAAGAAATACCGTTAACAGTTACGATTTAAATTGCTGAAGATCTAGATTCGAATAGCACTTTGCAAAATAAATAATAGAAATATTTTTACCTTCACCGTAGTTTACTTAATATTAACTTGAAGTATATTATACAAAACTGTGCCAAAATGTAGGATGGACTTAATTTTAGTCAAATTATTAAAAACCACTCTATAATATGAAATATTATCATCATTATTAATACTGGTACTTATAATATACCTAGTACTTTATATTAGAGTTAATTCGCTCAAAATTTGATCAACTTCCATGAATTATTCAAAACGAAACTCTTAAAAATTTCACATCATTTGTATTGAGCTCAGAGAGGAAGTAAAATGATAAAGAATTTTCTTATTTGGCTTTTTAATCTCATTTTTGGATAGAATTTCTTGAGTCGTACCTCAATCTGTTGATATGTTTTTATCGAATGAAAATGAAATTCAATTATTTTAAACACAATATCAACTGCTAAACGAAACGATCAAGATAACGATATCCACTATCTATATGTAAATATAATATACCTGATGCTATTTCGAGTCATTATCCACCTTTCAAAAACATTCAATCTCCTTTCAAACAAGCATCTATATATAGTAAATGAATTTCGTTTTAGCCATCATTCATCAAAGTGCCATAGAAACTCTTTGCCTACTACCAACTAACTCCCCGTCATCAACATCATCATCGGTTAACGATTTTATCGTTATCAATTCAATGTTTTCAGTTATTGCAAAGGAAAAATTGATTGAACGAGAAATAATTACGAGACTATGATTAAAAAGAAGAAGAAAGTTGAATTGAATTATTTTCTTTTGTAATTGTTGGAGGACCATAGAAAAATGTGACATAACGATTCAATTGAAAGAAAATTAAAAAAATTCAGATCTCATTTGGAAAATTTACAATTTAGCTCCAACTATTTTGCTAAATTCCAAACTTAGATAAACAACCAAAAGATAAAAGCAATGAAAACTTTGTTTAATCTCCTATCCAGATAAACATAAACTGTTTCCGTAGATCAAATCCCGACGGCGCTCCGAACGATTCTGTACGTTTAAGCAGGAGAAGTAAGACTTTTTAGTGTTCGCAGATAAATTCGTCCAGAAATATACAATCACACGACTTTAGTTCTCTGTTCGCGGATATCCAGAACAAGTAATAAATTATTACTAATAATATAGTTGGAGACCATAGATCCGGACTATTCCGTTACTAGTTCTCATATTGACGCATGCATATATATAGATCCGTTCTGAACGCTTTCGGAATTTGATTCACTAAAACGTCTATATTGTATATTTGATAATAAAAGCTTTGTGATGATTTGAACTGGAATAGTTGAGTTGAATAGTATCCTCTCACGCATTCCAGGCCTAATCTCTCCAGATTTGTCGTGATATATATGTATATAGACAAATGTTCGTATTAGCAAGGCAAACTGACCACAATTTGAACAGTGATTTTGAAAGCGAAAAACGGTTCTTTGTATATAAATTCCACTAATCCATCAAACTCTAATAGATATTCTTATACAATAAAGAATCGAAATGTACCTACTTACTCCTCTACCAATCAAATTCGAAAATTATTAATTTTGATGATTGGAAAAGTTTCCAACTTCATATTGAAATTTTCTTTATGAATTTCCTTGAATTATATTTTCTATGAGTTGATTCCATTTTATTTCTTTACGTTTATGCGATTTTGTTTTACCATCACACAAAAATATAAATGTTGATGCACTTTCTGAAAATTGTACGGTTATTTTAATTTTTTTGGCAGACTAGCTAAAATCACACCATTCCTATGCTTACGACTAATAAAATTTGTAACTGTAAACTGTAAACTGACGGGATCGAATAATCAAAAATAATTACTCAAATTATTATTTCACTTATAATAAATAAGAAATGTCGATATTGATCTAATCTAAAAATAATATATAACAGTAATTGGTAAAGTTTTTTTGAAGGGAAAACAGTTGGAAACTAATATTGATCGAGATATTAAGATGTTGAAAAGTCGTGCTCGCCTTATACTGGATATTAAAAGCTGTAATTTCGTTATATTAAAAACTCGAGGACATATGGGCTAAGGTATTAACCATCTTTCTCCTGCATCTACTTATATACAGTGAGAGTCAAAAGTATTGACTTTTGGAAAAAATCCAAGAACAGAATAATTTTATTTTTCAATTCCGCATCTTCTGACATAACGTTACAGGGTGAAGGGTTTAAGTGTTATGATGTCATCAAGTTTATGCGTTACTTATTTTCCACAGTGTACCTATTTATACCATAGACTGCAAGTGCGAACGCGGCAGAGGCAGACCACTCTTCGTCAGCCTATCCCTTCACATAAGGGCGAGAGAAATAGATATATTAGAGTACCGTTAGTTTTGAAAAACTCACCCACCCTCTGTCCTTTTTCTTCATAGTGCTATTTCACTACAACTTCCAGAAATTCGCAAATGGTTTCTCAAAGATGTTAACAGAAACATTACTAAATATTTGGTATTCCTCTCTAAATTCTTAACAGTATACAGAGAATATCAACCGGAAATTAGATTTTATTATAAGTCGAACAGAGAACAATTTTTATTCCACACTTTAAGAGCGAGGAAAACTTGATTTCGATTATTGGATGAAAAATTTATTTAAAACATGCTTCGGTGTAACGCTCAAATAAGTCATCATTGATTAAATTTATAATTGATACAAATAATTTTTAGTAGTAAATCAATAAATATAAAAATAAATAAATTGATCAAAGATGAGTATTCCTATGGCAAATTAGTTTATTTTTAAAAATTTTAATATAAAATTGAGGAAATTTTGTATGACACAGGATACAAGTTAATAAAGAGAAATTTTAGTCATAAACTAAAATTTTAATGATTGCTTTATAACCAATTTCTACTTATTGTGTCTTCAATAATTTTGTTTTTCCCTTTATATTTCTTGTTCTCTTTATATCAATTATTAACTTTTAACAAGTCTCATTTTTTGCTCTTTTTCGAAAATATTGTGATAAATGGATGACCATCGAACATATAATTTTAATAACTAATTACAATTGAAATATTTCCTCGGAGAAACAGAAAACTCAAAAATCCCTACAAATAAACATTTGAAAATATAAATATTTACCTGAATAATGAGTATTCCCAAATGTATTTCTTTTATTACTTTCAGCCTGAACAATTTTAAATTTTCGAAATTGATTTGTAGGGATTTCTGATTTTCCATTCCTTCGATTCTTTAAAACATAAGGAAATATTTTAATTGTAATTAGTTATTAAAATTATGGTCGATGGTAATTCATTTATCACAATATTAATATTGGATGTAATTTATATTTTCGAAAAAGAGCAAAAAAATTTGTAATATTTACCAATTATTATCTAAATGATTTAAAAAGTAGACTTGCGAGATCACAAATATCTCTATCTCGCTCGTGCTTATACAGGCTGGTCTACCGGAGGCTTTCCTGGTCTTGTAACTCTGGCTCTAGGTGCAAAAAAAAGACGGACTCGACGATCTAAAGTGTGATATTCAGAAAACATTTTGACGTTAAAACGATCTCCCAAACTTTAGATCTTCGGGTGCATTTTTTCATTCACTAGAACTAGAGTTCCTATACAAGACCAAAAAAGCCTCTGGCGGACCATCCTGTATAAAGAGAGATAACGGACTCATTACGTGCGTAAAAGTACTCTGTGTGTGTCCTGTGCCTTAATGTTTTATGATCTTTCTCAATTGTTATTGGCTAGTCGATTCTTATAAAGGCCCGGTTTGCATTGAACCTTCTGTAGAAATTGAGTTGTAAGTCATAGATCCAAATTAATGGGCGGGAAGGTGATAAAATTCTGAGACTAGAAGTTTTAAATCATAATCGCAGCTGATCTACCGATAATTAATTATTATTTAAATAGAGAAGCCAATGAGAGAATACGTAGGCGAAGTAAGAATCAATCGGGATTAGCTAGGCGGTAGCAGAGAAATGCCAGCGGTACGAAGCCGCTCCACCAACATTATAGAACGGGTCAATCTACCAAGCTTTGAATCAGCTGCCTCTGTCTAACTTATTCCGGCCGGTTCTCGAAAGAAATAGACAGCATAAAAAAGATGAATAGAACTGTAAATCCTTTATCATTCTGCGATCTGATGCACCATTGATCAGTTGTTAATTAACGAAATTTCTATTGAAGAATATCAATTGTGGGACATACTATGCTTTAGTTGAATAGTAGTTAGGCTCCGGATAAGGCGTTGGAGGGGCGGACGGAACTAATGCAGTTGAAGTTTGTCACTGATTGGTTAATTGATAACTGACAAATTCAATGTGCCTCAGAAGCTTATCCTCTATCCACTCCATGCAGTCCATTCGTATAATTCGTGAAATGGTGTACCGCAATTTATGGAGAGACGACCATCATCTCGGATTTATCGAAGTATCTTGAGTTTGAAGCAGGGTACGACTTAATCCACCAACTAGCTCCTCGATTAAAAAAAACAACAATATTCTTTTATCTTTTTTGTTTTTAAATAACTCGAGTGTATTTTTGTGTATAACGGTGGTTTGTTTCAATTTGATTTAAATAACAAGGCAAGAAAGTTAGATTTCTCTCAAAAAACAAATCACTCCCTCTGCAGTCGTACATCAAATTTCGGCATAAAAATTTAGATTTACAAATATAAATTTTGAAGTGTTGTTGTTGTTGGTTATGGTATCGTCTTTCTCGTTATTTATTTTTTAAAGCAACGGATCGCTCAATAATAAATGCCATAGGCGACAGAGACATCAGCTCAAATATGTTGTGTCATAAAATACAAAGCGGAAGAATAAAGGAAAGAGCGTTAAATTATATCGAAGATCTTATAATTTCAAGAGACTGATGAAAATAAGTTTACGTATAATCAATGTAAAGTTGGAATAACAAACATTAAAGTGAGCGAATTCAATCGAACTTATCCTCATTTTATTTTATTTAGCGAATTTTTCTAAATCAGATGAAAAATCAAATGGAGCTATAATAACACGCTTCATTGAGACACAATTCTTAACAGAGATATCAACATCTGTTGGTAATAGTTTGTCCTTTTATCGTTTCAAAGGGGGAAAACTATTATTCTACACCTGATGTTTTTAACATAAGATAATAATGTTTTTAAGGGAAACTACACATTTGTTTTGATCAATTCCAAAAAAAATCCGTATCTTGTTTTCCTCTAGAATAAATCATGTTAGTAGAGACTATAAACCAACCATATACTAAGTCAAACTTGAATGTTGTTAGAGTACATAAGGTGAACTGTTCATTATCTCATACCAAACTAATAGTCCATAGAAGGCACCATATGGTATGATATATGAGTACAATTCGAGCAAAATTCAAGTATATACTTGAAATTAATTAAATCCAAATTATATTTGTAGGTATTATCGTTTAGATTTATTCAGATGCATCCTAATGTTAAGAATGAGTTTGTACAAGACATAACTATAATGAACCATTTGTTAATTTATTTTATTGATTTATTATCAGAATTAGTACCCTTCATATTATTTATCTCTGTTATAATAATACTAAATTATCATAACCGGATGTCCATTGTATCATATCCGGTCAAATTTATTTCCGGTTCCTTCTTGTCCTAATGATATAGGAATTTTATCTTATGCGTAGGTTGTGACTTTTTATTAGGTGTCACAATTATGGAGTGTAGAGGTAAGGAGGAACAGGTCTGCGTATTAAACATTGACCCAAAAACAATCGTTTTTTAAATATAAAAAAGTTGAACGGTCTCTTTCAGAATTCACTCTCAATTTGGTTTCGTAAGAGACGTTCCTCCTTACTTCTACATTCCATAGTTACATGTAAATAACGTTTAGATAGACATGGGCAAGGTAACCGTTTAACAGCACCTCATAGTTGTTGCTCCGTCCATCTTCATACAAACTTAATTCACTCGCAGTATCTTCGACGGTTTTCTATAATACTTCCACTGATTCCGGTCCTATTTAGCTCTATTATTATCTATTGAAACATTCAAAACTTCCGTTTGTTATTATTGTTATCAAATCTTTTGTGTTATGTTATTTCTTTATCAAAAATCTGTATTTGGGAGATTTAGAAAGTGAAGAAGAGAAACTGTTTCTTATACACTCCATCGGGTCTATTGTGTAGTATTTTTTTTTTTTTTTGAATTTATCATTGAGTTTATATATAGGTTTAAGCGTCTCCAAATATAAACGATTTTAAATGAGTGTGGAAAGTGTCTTATCGTTAAATCCATTTCTTTGGCCAATCTCCGGTCTCTCTAAGCGTATCTAGTCTGACAATAGGTGCTATCAATCTTTTGTTTCTACAGACGATCATTTGTTACCCTTTTGTTACTTTTTCTATAAATCACACAAATGAAGTTGTATTCTAGTCCTAATAACTGAATGGAATGATATCGCGGTCAAATATTGTTGTATATTGGACGTCCCGTATAATTAAGACAATGCTTTAATAACTAATGACTCGAATATTACCTTAATTACTAGAATGAAACGCAATTTTGTGATGAATATCTGTTACATGAAAAAAAAACACCATTCCCAACTGTATTATTCAATTATGAAAAATGCGTTGATGAACACAGACGAGTTCTTTTTTCTTCAAAAAAGAAACTTGATTTACATTTTACATTCGGAAATACATATTAAGAGTAGAGTTTAAGTGGAAATAATACAAAATTCTCTCATGCTCGACCTCGTTCTCGAGTACATGTCCCATAGGTAGAAGAGGCACATAGGGACTTCAACCTATCTCGAATATCTTACATCACGCATCCTATAGTAAAGTTGGCGTGAACTAACTACGTGCTTTGAATTTAAAAAAAAAAAAGGATCATATGCTTAAAATCTTTACAGAATATTGCTATTTAAATCGAAATAAAAATAAAACAACTACTTCGATCCATTCAAATAAAATACACAACTTTAAAAGTGTCAGATAGTTATAGGCCCAGTCTTTCCGCCTTTCTTTAAAGTAACTTGTAACTAAAAGTAACTTCAACCTACAAGCCACATTTAAGTTGCTTTAAAAAAATCCGTTTAGCTATTCTTCCTCTTAACTATAAGGTAGATAATATGGGTTTTGAAACTAGTACTGCTTTGGCAGAAAAGGATGTATATTTGTTCTATGCGTTGAAGCGAAACTAATCTGATAACGTAAACAAATTCAAGATTTTAACCTTACTTTAGAAATTTAGGCTATTCCAGACTATTCTATGGTATTCTGGTCATTCTACACTATTCATTTGGCAAAAGCGTATTATAATATTATCATATAATATAATAATAATAATGATGATAATAATAATAATAATAATGATAATAATAATTGAATTAATTATAATTGCATGAAAACGTCGAGTGAGGTAAGTGAAATTGTTATAAAATAATTTCTCCCTTCATTCACAATAATATTCATTTTTTCCAGTCAAGTTACAAAACAATTTCAACAACAATTTCAAAAAGGAAACGATCAAAAAAAAATCCGATTTAGAATTTCGTCTGTTGGTACAAACGGCCATGGAGAATATAAAAATTATTGAGAATAAAAAGTCCTACGCGATTACAGGGAGGGACAAAGAAGAGTGTTGGGAACGAATTTGTACACAATGTACTGCTTTGACTGGTATAGAACGAAACAAAATATGAATCGGTAAAGCATGCGTTGAAGTACAAGCTACCAAAATATAAATCAGAAATATTCAAGACTGTTGGTGGTACGGCAAAAGTGGAAACCTTAACTGATTATTAAAATCAGTTAATGGACGACATAGAATTGATTACACAGGGTTTGCCGTGTGCTTTTGATTCAGACCATAAAATACGCGAGATC
>JAZBGX010002305.1:0-13529 GCA_037414775.1 Zonitis immaculata | reverse complement strand
TATATATATTTGTTAATTATTGCAAATTTACAACCTGCCTTGGAAGGCTATAAGTAAATATTATATGGGTTATCTAGCACTTACAAGAGAAGTTGTCCACTGACAACACTCCGAAACTATTCAGGTTAAGGATAAATGTTATTCTATGTTGTCAGCTGGCCAGATTCGATTCAATCTTCTTGTAACTTGTGGTGGAATGTTCAACTGACTGACTTCCTCGTTCGTGTGACCATATAATTTATCAAAATAATTTTCTGTATATCTGCAAATTTCGTCTTCTACAAGTAGCATGTCTGAGTCTTCATGAAGTGATTTGTTACTAATGTACCATGGAGCATTGAATGCCATTCTTAGTATTTTTGATTGGATTCTTTGAATTATTTTGGTGTTCGATGGTTTGGTGCAGCCCCAGAGCTGAATTCCATAAGCCCAGATTGGCTTGATTATACACTTATAGAGTAGTTTATTTTCTGTTGAAAGTTTACTTCTTCTTCCCATGAGCCAGCTCATTTGGCGAAGCTTTAGATTGATTTGCATTTTCTTGGCTACTAAGTGAGGTTTCCATGTTAACCTTTGGTCGAGTATCAATCCCAGATATTTCACTTGAGTATTCACGGGCAGTTGTTGGTCGTTGATCATTACCATAGGACAAACTTTTCTCCGGTTGGTAAACGTTATCTGTGTAGACTTGGTTTGATTGACTTTCAAGCGCCAGTTGTTTAACCAGATTTTCAGCTGATTGAGGTGATTTTGAAGGTTTTCAGATGCAACTAGAGGATTGTCGTTTGAGGAGATTATGGCAGTGTCGTCTGCAAATGTAGCAATTGTGGTGGTTCTTGTAGTAGGAATGTCGGCTGTGAATACGAGGTATAGGAAGGGACCCAGAACGCTTCCTTGAGGTACACCTGATTTGATGGGGTAATAAGTGGAGGTTCTTGTATTGAGTTTGGTTTGAAAGTAGCGGTCCGTAAGATAGGATTTTAGAATAAGGTTGTAAGGAGTTGAGAAAGACAGCTTAAGTTTATAAAGGAGCCCGTCATGCCACACTCGGTCAAACGCTTGTTCAAAATCGAGAAATGCAGTGGTACAATATTTTTTTTCTTCGAGACTTTTCAGGATTTCATTTACGACTCTATGTGTTTGTTGTATCGTGGAGTGGCCTTCGCGAAATCCAAATTGAAAGGATGGAACTATTGCGTTTATATCAGTGTCTTCGTTTATTCTTTTCAGGAGTAATCTTTCAAAAATCTTAGACATGACGGGTAGTAGGCTAATCGGTCGGTAGGATTCAACTCTGTTTGGTGGTTTGCCTGGTTTGAGAATCATAATTACTTGAGCAAATTTCCATGTTACAGGCACATACGTCAGTCTCAGCATGCTGTTATATATTGTAGTTAAAAATATCACTGCTCTCTTGTGTAGCTGCTACAGTAGTTGACCATTTATTAAATCAAATCCAGGTGCTTTGTGGTTGTTAGTTTTAGCGATTTCTTGTTTAACTTCTGATGGGCTGAAGGCTCTGATTGGTAGAGCCATAGGGCATGGACTATCGAGGTAGTTTTGGATGTGGTTTGTACTGATATTATTTACAGGGTCGGATTCTCGGAAGATTTGTGATAGTTGTTCGGCAAATATCGATGCTTTTTCTTGGTCTTTTTTTCCCCAGTTACTATCTTGTCGCATGATAGGTGGGATATGAGCTATTGGTCTTTTGAATTTGCTTGTTGCTTTCCTTATGGAATGGTCTTCTTTTGATAAGTTGGTAATATAGGTTTCGAACGTGTCTTTTCGGATCTCTTGCAGTGCTGTTTTCAGTTGTCTTGTAAGTCGGTTGTATTCATTTTTATCGACAGGATTTTTGCTCATTTGCCACCTTCTTCTTGCTCTTCTTTTATCGGTTACCAGGTTGCGAATGTGTAGTGGTATATTGTTTACTGTTTGTTGTTGTTGTTGTGTTTCTAATGGAGTGGATTTCCATGCTGCTTGTTGTATTAGGGTAGTAAAGTGGTTTACAGCGTTGTCTATGTCGTTTGGTTCTTTTAGTTTGACATTGAGGTTCAAATTTGTGTCTAGGTAATATTGGAATGCGTGCCAGTCGGTTTTTGGAGAGACTAGCCTGTGAATTTTAGATCGATTGATTATGTAAGTGCTTAGTGTAGCTATAATTGGTGTATGATCTGTTGTCAGTTCCCAATTAGCTTCAATGTTGATGTAGTTTGTGGCAATCCCTTCGATCACGAAAAAGTCAAGTAGGTCAGGTAATTTGTTTGGATCAGATGGCCAATATGTGGGCTGCCCAGTAGATAAATAAAAACAGTTGTTATCGCTTATGGCTTGTAATAATGTTCTGCCTTTCGGAGTGATCAGCCGAGAGCCCCAGTCGGTGTGTTTGGCATTCCAGTCACCTCCAGCAATAAACTTTCCTCCTAATTGCGTGAGGAATGCTCTGTATTCATTCGCCTCAATTCTATGTCTTGGTGGGCTATATATTGCGACCATATCAAAGGCCCATGGCTGTGCTTCGACGTGGACTATTGCAGCTTGTATTTTATTTGTTTGGTGAGATGGAGATTCGTGATGAGCTATTGAGCTTCGGATTAGGACGGCTGCGCCACCGTGAGCTGTATCATCTGGATGAATTGTGTGATAGGTTTTGTAATAGGGGATTTTGAACATCATTCTAGAAGTAAAGTGTGTTTCGGATATCAGGGCTATGTCTATTTTGTGTAAGTGGGGGAAGTTTTCTAATTCAAGCTTATGGTTTAATAGTCCATTTGCGTTCCAGAGTACAATTCTTATTGAATTCTCCATTAATGGACAATTTTGCTTATAACGGTGGTTAGCATGTTTAGTATCATACTGTTCTGGTTAATTAATTGGTTGAACATTGCTTTGAACTCGTTCAAAAATATTGATAGATGTTCTATCATGTTGGGTGTATTCGGATTTTGTTCTTTTACCATCTTATGTGTATTCTTATCTTGCTGTTCTATCATTCTAGGTGTATTCTCATTTTGAGTAAGCACTTGAGCATATAGGAATTGGTGATTCGGTGGGGCCTGACTATGTGGCTGGTTGGGATTAATCGGTGGGAACTGGTTATTGTCATTTGGGTTAATGCTTGGTTGAGAGTAGCGGCGTGGTTGGTGAATTGGCTTCCCTCTAATCTGTTGAAGACTTTTGTAGACGTCACAACCTTTAACATTTAACATTTAATACACGCATATGGCTTTGTACAATATGTTTTAGTGTGACCATAGGATTGACAGCGGGTGCACTGGACTATAGTATTTTTTTTTCTTGGAGCTTCAACTGTTATTTTCATGTAACTTAATTGCTTGATATCATATATGCTTTTATTATTATCCTTAGGTTCTAAATCTACGAAGAATAGTGGGAGAGGTTCTTTAGTTTTTCGGTGTTTAATGTTTAATATGTTGCGAACTGTATGTCCCTTCTGTTCTAATTCTTGTTTTATATCATCCACTGGTACTGAGTGATGTAGGTGCCGAATAACTACCCTATATGATCTCTCTTGTCTTATCTGATAAGTATGATGAACTATTTTATCTTCGTTTAACTGTCTAATTAATTTTCGGTATGTGTCAGGTGTGGATACATTGATTTTTATTGTATTGTTGGCTTGTGCTTTGCAAATGTATTGTTCTTGCTCTATAATGTCAGTTAGGTATGCGACCATTTGTCTAAAATTTGTTACTCCGTAGATAAATATTGGTGGAGGCTTGTGTACTCTCGGTTGTGTGTCTATTGCTTCTGTAGCTGTGTTGTTTGGTTCGTTTATTTGCATGTCTTCCTCAAATGTGTTTGAGAGTTGTTCATATCTGTTTTGGGTATGATAAACGGGTCTCTTTCTAGTCTTACCTCTGGTGATATGACGGAAATTTTTCTCTTTTTCATTGTCTGCCACGTAAATTTCTTTGTTATTCCGGATTCGTCTTCTTTTACTATTTTGTTTTGGGTTACTTGTCTGATTGTTGATTGATGGGTCTGTTGGTTGTTGAACGAAATCTGGCTCATCCTGAACCGTCAAAGGTGCAATTTGACGGTTCAGGTATTGGTTGTGGCATATTGCTAGGCTAACCTAACAATATACAAGCCCTTATATTGTAAGGCCTCGTATGTTTTATTAACAATATTTTGAATTGTTATTGAAATGTTTAGTTGTATTTTTATTTTTATTTTAAATCTTCTTTCACTTTCTCTTTTTTATCAGTATGATACGCACTGAGATAAGCGATAAGCAATCACAAGAAACACGTCTGTTGTCTGAGAATGCCCAACAGCGACTATATGATTTCGCTCGCACTTATATTTTATTACAACACTTTTATGACAACGGATGTGAAAGTACGTCCTGAGTGTCCAGGCCGTAAGGTCATGGGATCGTTTTTTGAGAAACTTGGAATTGTGTAAACCGCATCACGGTATCTTTAATTGTATCGAAGAGACAAGGCGTTTTTCAAATATTCATCGTTACGAAATGTGCTCAGAACTTTTTTATTTCTCGAAATTATTTAATTCTGTGAAAACGTTCTTCATGCACGTTTTCAATCACAATGCCGTAGTGTATGTAGTTTTGTCTAGGGGGCTCATTTCTCCAGAAAAAAATAATGTTGTAATTTTTTATATGGAAACCATAATTGACTTAAGCCTTAAAATAATTCTCATTTTTTGCGCTTTTCAGAAATATATAGTTTTAAGGTCAAATTATCGATTTCACCAAATTTTGATTAACGTTTCCTTACTTAACAGATGACTACATTTTATTAATTCGTTGAACAAAATATCGTTTCACCAATTGTTTTGTACCCTCAGTTTGTTATTCATAGTATCACTCCTAGTTGCTCCTAGTTAGAGTAGTTTCAAAATCTCGTGAGTCGCGGACAAACCGCGACCTGCGCGTAGCTGGAGCTTAATGTTCGAATTGTGAACGATCGGGTACGTCGTAGGACGGTCTGTAACTTCCTAAAAACATCACTCAGATGTTGATATTTTTGAAAGTATCGAAATTTTTAATATCGATACTGTTATGTATAAAATAAAATACGTGAGATATAAAGAAATTGATAAGTGCTAAAATTAGAATCCTAATTCCACAATAAGTGCCTGACAAAACGACATATAACTATATTTTTTTGAAAAGCACAAAAATTTTAATCAAATATGGTTATATACAGTCGAACTTGGTTATAGCGTACTTGGTTATTACGTATTTACTGTTATATCGTATTTTTTGACTTGGAACGGCCAAATCTCCATAAACACAATGTATTTCAATTTTTTTATAACGTAGTTAAAACTCGGCTATAACGTATAAATTTTTCCTGCTTTCAAGAAAATTTTTTTTTGGATTCAAAAAGATTATTTGAAAAAGCCGGATGCAAATTTTAGAAATCTCTCCAAAATTCCCGTAGGATTAATTTAACAATGGAATAACAGCAATTAATAAATTAATCCTTCTACAATTTGGAGGGAAATTTCCAAAAATTTGTATTTTGGGTTATTTTGCGTCAGTTTTGAGTTTGCAGTCAAACAAGCAAAATTCCTGTGAAACGTAAGATCTCTCTAGGAACGAAAAAATTAGTGATTGATCTCATCGCAAGAGGTGGTGAATAAATCGAAGCATGTAAAAACTTTGGTTTAGTATTATTCTATTACTGATAACCTTAAAAAACAAAAGATGTTATTCCCCAGCTCGGTTATAACGTAAACTTGGTTATAACGTAGATTTTCTTACGGTCCCGACGAATACGTTATAACCGAGTTCGACTGTATAAGAAAATAAATTTTTATTTTTTCCTGGAGAAATGAGCCCCTCTAGAAAAAAAACTGAATACACTACTATGTACATTCTGCTTAAAAATGTGCCCGAAGAACATTTTCACAGGATTAAATTATTTCGAGAAATAAAAAAAAAATATGGGCACATTTTGAAATAATGAAAATTTGAAAAACGGCCTGTATCTTCGTTACCATCAAAGATATCGTGATGCGATTCGCACCATTCAAAGTTTCTCAAAAATCGAAATCATGACACTTTAGTCGATTTTTGTCTATCTGGTCTTGATATAGGTTTTTCCTATTCAAACCCTCCAATTTGCAGCATCCTGTACAATTTTCTTTCCAATTTATTAAAAAAAAAAAAGAAACAGTTAAGAATATTGTACTTTACGGTCTATGTGGTAGCGTCAGGCTGTTTATTAACATTGTTTCTATTTAACAGCCTTCGCCCCCCATGGGTGAATCTATATGATTTTATCGTTTGATTCTACTAAATTATTAGAAAAAAAAATGCAATCACTAACGGTTTCTGTTTTTTAATTTCTATAAATATAGATCATGATTATGATGCGTACTCTCTCTCGTCTTTTTTTGTATTATTGTTTTTCACGTATCATTAACTTTCTATTTTATTATGACTTGATTTTGTTTTGTATTTCGATTGTATTTGTCTGGTTCTATTGATACATAACAACTGTCCACCTTATTTGTTGTTATGGGTGATGATGATTTGTTCATAGTAGAAGATTGGAATATGTACATGAAAGAAAATACGCAAATCAATTTAAAAAAAAGTGTATCGTTTTATAGATATAGTCAATAATAGGTTTATTTGTTTTGTTAAATGAGAGAGACAAAGATCCAAAAACTACCCTCAATATCTCTTACCACTCTAAACAATCAAGTCTAGCCAGGTCACAGCCCTTTTGCTGCTGCTACTACTACTGCTACTGCTGCTATTCATTGCCATTGCCCTATGCGTATGGATCTCTGTCTGTCTGTCTGTCTGGCTTTGGCTCTAGCTGACTGGCTTGGCTCGGTTCGACTGGCTGTGTTTAGTTTTGAGACCTATCCCAACAAAATTCATTCGAACTAAACTTTATTCGCCTACAGACATAAAAGTTATATTTACAACTCACCCCTTTGTTATGATCGAAATGTCTCTACTAACTCCAGTTGTCACTCTAAATTCAAGTTATTCATTGGATTATAATTAAATTAACAATTCATTAATTCATTTATTATTGATCGTATCGTATCTTTTCTAATATAGGTGACATAAAAAAGTGTGAAATTTTGAATGAAGCCTACCACCACCACTACTCATCATTCTACCCCCATTTTAAATAACACCAACACTACCCATAAACGACGTACATATACATATACATATATGACAGTTGTGATAGTGTATATAATAGAAATAGTAATTAGTAATTAGTTGTGTCTTTAATTGCTATAGAGGCGATACTCTATTTCTGTCCAATATCTATAATATTCCTAACTCTTGCTCTCTCTCTTTCTCTTTCTCTTTTATAAAATGGGGCGTGGTGTCTGTATAGTTGTTATTCTTGAGTGACGTCATCCATTGACGCCGCCGCGACGCGAGTACGGAGCGCGTGCCGGCGCCAGACGTCGTTATCGACCCGACCGAGGTCAACATACATACATACCCATCTCTACACCGCCCTACACCCCTTTTATATCCCCTAAAATATTATCTCTCTGTCTATTTTGTGTGTAGCCCTGTTTTTCTGGGTAGGGTGAGGAGAGGCGATTTAAATTGTAATTGTATGTGTGTCGTCGCGATGACAGATAATATGCAACTATTATTATTTTCGAATTTTCGAAATAATGGAAATAAAATCAATTAGCTTTTTTTTTTCTAGATTATATTTTTCTATTCATTAAAACAAAAACAAAAAATTAATCATTGAATAAAGAAATCGACAATTTTTTACACAATTAGAGCAATGGTAATTTTATTAAAGCATACATTAAAAATAAATACAGACTGTCCCGGAATTAGGGGGGCAATATTATACAATACAACAGTGTATTCTAAATCTAAAAAATTGGGAGAAAAGTAGTAACCATAGAGTTACTGGTCATAAAATGCCTGCTAAAAGGGCTACAGCCCCCCTGGAGCTGCAATTTTTTTTTTCTGAAAACGTTTATTTCAAACTCAATAGTTTCGTTTTTCACAGGCTACTATTTTCATAGTACTTTGTAAATTGAAATAGAACTTGACGGTTCGATATGCATATTGACATGTTTAGCTTCCATTGCACGAGGCAGGTTTTCTTGCTGGGATCTATGCTTGATTTAACTGCTGGGTTCCGATGGATTTTTCGACGATAGGCTTTACATGGTGCTAGTTCCCAAAATTGCTAACATCAAAATATGTCATCTGTCACCTTCTACGCATGTCAACCACGTGGGCAAATACTGCTTTCTATCTTCACAGCCAAAAAATTTGCCTCGTGGAACGCTTCACTGAAAAACGGTGCCATCCAATAGCAAAGAGACATTAGTACCAAAATTGTATAGAAGAGTATAAAATTTTAGAACAAAGTTCTTTATCAAACGTTACACACAATTAGCCAATAAGAGCTAGACCGAAAAAAAATGTAACACTGCTACGGAATTTTTACTTCCCTAATTGCGTTCCAATAGAGTGCTCCACGAGACCACTCAGTTTTTACTATTTTCAAGTTTTAGATATAACATTAATTTGGAAAAACCGATGTATCAAAAATTTAGAGTGAATTTTATAAACAGCGCATCCCAAGTTCAGATTGAGACAGTCTTCAATGATATTGTGAAATTGGTTGCAGCCTATAGTACTAAATCGTAGCTCATTAAACAAACATTTTATAACCCATAATTATGGGAGCTTTTTTCCTATTTTTAGTCTAGATCTAGAGTATGGTGGTGTAATATTGTGCCTCTGAATTTCGAGCCACTCTATATAAGAACAGTAAAGTCTTTTTTTAGAAACCAATGTGAGATCATCAATTTTTCTTACTGTATAAAATCTAATAACAACAACAATAATAAAATAAAACAATTGACAATATTACAAGGTTAGAAAATATTTGTGCATATTGAAAATATTTATAAATATCTGAATTGATGGAATTTGATTAAAAATAGCCTTACCAGGGAAAGGCTAAATTCGTGATTTCAGAACAATTATTTTCCAGAGGAAGAAAAAAAAGTGATTTAATCATAATATAGAAAAACAGGTGTTATTATTTATTATTACTGAATTCAATTAAATCACCAGATTTTATTTTTTCAATTTTCCAATTCAGCTGCTGTCGTATAATTAGATAAAATATTTTTTGATAATTTTGGAAATTTAATTACTTTTTTTTATTGGATCATTAATCGTTTTAAACCAAAAAAAAAACAATTCCAGATTACCTTCACGACTGTATAATTTCACACAACAAATTGATCCTGTGTGTGTGTGTGTATATATAAAATTAAGGACATTGCTTCATTTGAAAAGGATGAAAAACTATTATTACCTAAATAGAACCTTGGTTTGTTGTAATGATGTCAGACTAGAAAGGATATTAAATTATCGTGTGATGATATAAGAAATTTAGAATATTATTCGGAATTTTGTTCAAAAACAAAAACAAAAAAACTTTTCAATCAATATAATTGTTTTTATCTATTTTTTTTTTCTTGTTCACAGGTTATCTATTAACACGTGTCGAAGGTAAAATCGGTTCACCTGAGAAACCATTAAGTGATTTAGGTCTAATATCGTATCGTTCTTATTGGAAGGATGTATTATTAGAATATTTATGTGCCGGTACTGGTACACAATTATCAGTTAAAGATATAAGTCAAGAAATGGCAATACATTCATATGATATTGTATCGACATTACAAGCATTAGGCATGATGAAATATTGGAAAGGTAAACATATTATATTGAAAAAACAAGATGTATTAGATGAATATATTGAACGTGTGAAAAAACGTGGTAATATGTTGAAAGTTGTTGATCCTAGTTGTCTAAGATGGACACCACCACAACCACAACAACAAATTTAAAAAGAAAATTATAATCAAATCGAACCCTATTATATAACTATAAGAAAAATAATCTCAAGACAATCATTTTTTCTAATCAAACAAATAAAAAATGTTAATAGTTGTATGAATATAGATAATAATATAAGAAGAAATCTTCGAATGTTTAATCATTTGAACCTGTTCCAAATCCTAAAACAATTAAAATACCACAGACATATATAAAAAAAATAGGCTGATTCAGATAGGAATTATTTTGATATTTATCAGATTCTTTTGTATAAAATGTATTTCAAATGATTCATCAGAAATTTCCCCAAACGAAATACAGTTACAATGGTAAGTATTATTTGATATTCTTTAGAGGCTGTTCGTTTTCAACCTACCTCTTAAACGTATCTCAAGACCTAATTAGCGTATCGTTTTGAAATTTTTGTCAGATGATAGTCTTCGGAATGGATCTACCTTTGTAAAATATTTCCATGTCTCTGTCACTTCAGGTTATACCTTGAGTCGTCATCAACTTCTTTATTTTAAATACATTCTATATTTTGTCGAATTTTCGAATTCTGAGACAAATTTTAATGGCGTTTTGTATTACAAATCCTACGTCAAATCTTAATCGTTTACGAGAAATGTTGACTACTTCCAAAAAATTTCGAAATACAGTACGTCATCAAAAAATTCGCCTGGCCCTCACAGAATGAACTTGAATGAAATTCAGTGCTATCATGGACCTTTTTGCACACATGGCCTAGACGTATTTTGAAGTTTTTCCAAATGGGTCTTCGGAAAAAATCTACCTTCGCGAAGTCCGTTCATGTTTTTCTCACTTCCGCAAAAAACCGTTTGCGATTGTATATGCGACAAATTTAATAAATTACATCATTAATTTAAAACACTACTCACTCGAAATTTTTGTTCATTTGATTTTCACGAGTTATTTGTACGATAACTCTATCACTCCAGTGTGAAGTAACTCTTATTGTTAGTTATACTGTTCGTTCAATTGAAAATACATTTCAAGATTTGAGATTACAGTTGGTTTTTTTTGTTAAATAAATTTTGTTCACATTAATTTGACAGTATTCTGAAGTAAAGCCAATGAAAAGTAGAATTTTCAATTGTCGATCTGATGTTAAAACACCTGAAACTACATTAGAGATGGGAATTTAATTATCCTATTTTTTATTTGCATCTAAATCTTGAATCGATTATGAATCACTTACAAATCGAATCAAATCATTAAATCGAATCAAAACTAGCAATTCAACTTAAAAATTTGATTGATACCAATCAATTCCACGTGTCACTTAGAATTTGAATTCGAACTTTGATCTGTGTTGACTTGGAAGTCGAGTTCTACGTGTATCGTATTTATTGAATTATGGATCGACTATGAATCACATACGAGCCGAATCAATTCACTCACTCGAATGGACACTAGCAATACAAGTCGATTTAAAAGTTTGGATGATTCGATGAAGGTTTCAATTATGAAAAGGGCATTTTTCAGTACTTCATTCGGTTTTTACTTGAAGACTTTGAATAATTTCCTAACTAATGTGAATTTTATCCAAAACGGTCCAGAATTTGTCAACCATATACAGTCATAATGTGCGTCACAAATTCTGTCGATGCAAGCACTGTGGACCGTCTTATGGATGGAATTTACAATAAATTGAATTCGAGTTTGATCTGGTTAGAGTCGAAACTCGACAGTTTTCGAATTTATTATTTCCACTCGAGTAGTTTTCCATTCAACTCATCAAGTGGAACTCGAATCGAGTCGAGTTCACTTGAAACACGTTTTTTTTTAAAAAAAAAAGAAACTAATTAAATAATTCTATTTCTTGATAAATTAAATTAATAAATAATACGAAGAGTATTTACAAAAACTAATTGTTTCAATTTAAAAAAAAAACATCTTTCAATTAATTAAAATCAATGATTATTTTATTTATTTTTTTCGGTTGAAAACCAAATTAATTTTTCGTGTCAAAATTTGCTCCATTTTTTTTTCTTGGTTTGCTTAATTAATTATTTCACTTAAAATCTGACTCTGTATTAATGTTTGCATGTTGTTGTTCTTGTTGTTGTAAAATGAGGGCGAAACGGAGCTCAAGGGTGTGTTATCAAATTCATACTACTCGATAAAATTACATAATTGCATGTCAGGTTTTATTTTCTCGCCTGTACTTTTTTTTCTATTGTTGTTTCAAACCATTTCTTTTAAGGCTTGTTGTATTATTTATTTAGTTTTTATAATAAGGTTTCTCATTAACCAAACAAATCCCCCTTTAATAGCCACGGTCATTTCTCATTTATTCCTATTTTATACCAAAATCGATTATCGGCACAGAAACATGTAAACGAGAAAAAGAAAAACATTCTCTCCAGTGACCGTCAAAATTCTCGAAAAGTAAAATTTTTTTATCGCGCAATAATTTCTTGCGATATAACAAAAACGACTCGATCCACGAGATCAAAAATAATAAAAATATTTTTCGCCTTTAGTAGTACTTATATGTTATTTTTTATTTTAACGCCGACAGGCAGCAGAAACAACAACAACCGGAAATCGTTACATTACTGCGGCTCGCCGGCATTTCCGCTGGATTCGGCTGGTTCCCCTTCTTCTCCTTCTTCTTCTAATTATTTTATTATTGGAAAATTATAATAGAAATTAATAAAATTTAGAAAATCAACAAACACCACCTGTTGTTGTTGATTTTCATGAAAGTACCAAAAACTAGAAAATCAATTTGATAAAATAAAATATTTATTCAATTAAAAGATGCAATCATAAAACAGCTGGAATACTTTTAAAGGTAATTACAATTACAATTAACTTTTTTACTGTTCAATTACATATTTTTGTAACAGGATGTTTTTTCCTCTAGTGTTATTCGTTTGTTTGTTTGATAATCATATCCGGTCTAAAATTTAATCACAACAATATTCGATTTGACTATTTAACTACGAAAAATACAATCGAGGGGGCGTGGGAATATTACCATAGTAACTGTCATGATGACCATTTTACTGGAACATACTATAATCGTATAGATTTGATAAAAAAAGGTGATGTATATTTTGGAAAATTTTCAACTTATTATTATTATTATTATTATTATTTAGTTCAGGCAAGTCTAGACTTTTATTATTGTTAGTATTATTACTATTATTATTGGTGATGGTCTTGTTGATTTCTCCATCACAAAAATAATAATTTATCCGGTTTTTGGCGAACCTTTTAATTCATAATTCTATCAGCATAACTTATAGTATAATGGTTTCTTCTTTCCCATTGTGATTGGGATTAATATCTTTTTTATTTCATCAAAGTTGTTTCTTTTGTGTGCTAATATTATTTGTTTTTGTTTTTTCGATTATTTATTCGTTAATAATTGAAATAAATCGTCCAAAACATGAGAAAATGCAAATTTTAATCAATATATACCGGATGTTCCAGTCATTTGTAATCGGTCGATAACTTTTTTGCTATTCAATATATTGAAACGCGGTTCTTGCCTACACACAGGTCACAGGTGTAATTATACTGCATATCCTAAAAATATTTGCATTGCATACAGTATACAGGCTGTCTCAAATTAGTGTAATTAGCCGGCAAAACGACTGATAGTAAAAATCTGAAAATTTTTGAGCATACC
>JAZBGX010002301.1:2902-13544 GCA_037414775.1 Zonitis immaculata | reverse complement strand
CTTGCTTCAATTACAAAAATGTTCTATACCTGCATTACAAATTAAATGGTATTCAATCATGCAACATCCTGTAGAAACCCATTTAATTTAGCATTCAATAGAAAACAAGTTCTGCATTTTAAAATTTAAAAGTATATTATCTTGTGTTATGACTCTCAAGCTTCAAGAGACAAACAGTTTTAATGACTGAGTATAAAAGAGTTGCTGCTTCTGAGTTCTGAGTACAGAAAATAAAATCCCGCCATTAAATACAAAATATTTCTCCCATCTCCTCGAGCTCTAGGAAAAATTCTGAATAGAGAAGAGATTCTGTACAAAAATATTTTTTACATTATCAAGGAAATGGCTTCCAGTTATCGATCTCCCTGTAGAAAACCATTTTTACTTCTGAGTAAAATCTAATTTTGTCTCCAATAGAAACCAAGCTCTCTATTCAAGCATTTAGAAGCGTTTTATTTTGTGAGGAAACATAATTTTGGCTCTCAAACTTTAAGATAGAGTCAGTTTTTTGATGGCTGTGTATAAATCAGTCTCTACTTGTGAGCCCTGAGTACAAAAAAAGTTCGCTATTGAATATGAAACAGTTCTAGTATTTCAATTATAAATAAAAAGTAGTGTCTACCATTGATATCTGAAAAAAAAATTCTTCAACTTTAAACCGAATGAAGTTATTGCCTTGAAATTCTGAGCTTAGAAGAGTTCCTGGTTCTAGCAAGTACAAAAATATTTTCTACAGTATGAAGAAAATGGTTTCCTACAATTAACGATTTTTGTTTCTGAATAATGTCTAATTTTCAGTTCAGTTTCTTTTGATGAGTACAAAACAATTTCAACTTCTGAGCTCTGAATACAAAGAAAATTATCTCTAAATGTAGAACTATTTCTAATTGTGGTTTTTATATGGGAAAAAAACCGAACTTCTGATTCTAATTTCTATCATTGAGTAGAAAGTAGAAAGCAAAAAATTATAAACTATTCATAGAGCTATTTGTATTAGGAGATACTCTTCATTTTTCCAACGTTATTTTTCAGTCAAGAGATTTACGTAGAAACAATTCAAATATTCAATCGAAAAATATCGACATAAGAAGAAAAACAGCATGCAGCAACATATAAAATTATCAGCTAACAACAAAATTTCATGAACTGCTGGAATAATTAGCAAAAATTTGTTATATTGACATCAACTTTTTCTGTTGATTGAATTAGACAATAAAGTAATTTAAGCACAAATTATCTAAAGCAAAATTATTAAAAATACTAATACGAAATAATAGAATTGAAGAGTTGTTTTCCAGGAGTATTCAAGTTGATGAAAAATCAAAAAAATATCGAAATAAAATTGAACGAAAAAAAAAATACCTTGTTCTTGTTTCGTTTTTTCCATAGCAGCACAAGCAGCTCGCCATTCCTGTAATTCCGGTGATGGAATCAATCCAGCCGATCCTGCTGCATTATCTTTTCTAGCTTGCCACCAATGATGATCATCTTTACTTATTATCTATAAACACAAAACACAAATATATCAATCAACATTTTCTTAATATATTTATTTCTATATTCTGTAATAATTACTTGTAGAATATCGCCAGTTTTGAAAGCAATACCCGCTTGAGCACATGGTATTAACTCGTCTTCTAAAGGATCATAATCGAATTGTGCCCTTACAAATATCTGGAAAAATATAAGAAAATTATCTATTATTATTCAAAACGACGTAAAAACAAAACTACAAGAAATAATAAGAGGAGAACTAACTAAAAATTGAAAGCACACCACACCAGAACCAGGTTAATTATTATTAGTTAAAAATAATAATAATAATAATAATAATGGAAATTATTATTATTATTTTTGCGTACTATTTGTTGTATTTATTGAGGTACTTACTAGTACTGGTAGAGGTTTAATCCGGAATAACTAGATAGACCGAAAACAGAAAACAAAGTTTTTTTAAGAAAAATATTTAATTATTGGGAAAAAAGTTTAACTAATTTCAAAATATCACGATTTTCTTTCTGAAATAATCAAATTGCACCCCCTTTTTTTATTGCTGAAACTAGATTGTTAATCTAACTGTAAATTCGATGAAAATGAAAAATTGCTCATCAGTAAAAAATAGTTTTCAATTTCCGAAAATCCCCCTATATCACCTATAACAAACGATATCATTTAATTTCCTGTTAAAGTAACCTGAATCATTTTTTATTTTGGAAAATTCCTATTTTTTACTCAATGTTAACTACATATAAGTATAACTATAGGTGTTATGTTGGATGATAATGGCAAATAATGTGAAGCGAGAACTTCCTTAATCCAACTGATAAATATTATGTGAAGAAAAAAATCTATATAAAGCGCTTGTATACGAAATAACTAATCCTACTTTTTAAAAATGATAGAGGACACTTAAATGAACATTTTATATCAATAAACTAGTGCCCGGAAATTTCTCGGTGTTGAGATAAACTTTAGAAATCTTCGAAGTCGCCTTGCTTCGTCAGCATTACCATGCTGCTCCGTAAACAAGATGCATGTCTGCTAATATAATATTTTTAAAATAAAGCATTCTCAATGAAACACTAATTAATCTAATTTGTGACACATGTAAGAAAACAACTACCCAAATTATTATTGCTTTAAAAATGTTGCTATTATTATTCATTTCCTATTTTGTATACCGTTGGGTAAGTTCTGGGGTGACAGTTATTTTAGTTTTCCATTTTACCTCGATTTCCGGATACTAGTTCATTTGAGTCTTCTCTTTCATTTCCGAAACTTAGGAATAGTTATTCTGTAATAGTCTGTATATTTTATAATGTTACATGTCTATGATGCGAAGATTTATTGAAATTAAAAAATAATGACAATAAAATAAAAACTGTCAAAATGTATGTCTGGTACATGATGGGATGTGCTTCAAAAAAAAAAATGAAAATGTCACGACAATAAGTACAAATATAACAGGAAAATTAGAGTCATACAGTGCGTTTCAGTGATTTTTACAACTCTAAATAACTGAAACACGGTATATTTGAGTTAATTTTATAAAGAATAAATGATACAATTAATGCAAATTTTGTAATAAATAAATGATTAGTTTCGTGAACTTACCTCACATGGGGGTGGCGCACTACGATACGACGGTACAATTTTGAATGTAACCGAACCTCTTGCTTCCCTCTAGAATTGAAATGGAATAGAAATTTAAAATGAAACTAGTTTTTGAACCAATTTAGAATTATAATAAAATTCGAAACTAATTTTTGAACAAGCATTTATCAACAAAATAGTTAATTAATAAAAATTATGATGCAATATTTAATGAAGATTTACACTCCAATTTGTTAGAGAAAATCTGGCTTTAGTTAAACTAGCAACAAATAAAAAACTTTACAAACTACAAATTGTTAATTTCAATTTTTTTTATTTTTTGTTAATAAATATAATTGAGAATAAAATAAAATAATGAGACGACTTACGAGGATTTTTTGTAAAGCATTTACGGATTGATTCATAACGGAAATTCCATTAATTTCTCTAATTTCATCACCAACATGTAAGGTTGCCTGTCGATGGATCATACCACCATGCATTATCCTTGCTACTATACATTTTCCATCTTCATTCATTTTCAACGTTATTCCCTATTAAAGGAGAAAATAAATAATTGGAACAAGAGAATTACGAAAATTGGTAGAAGCAAAAATTAGGAGGAAAGTTTCATGCTTGACAACATTTAAAATGGATGGAAAAGTTGTCAGTAACAGTAGTTTGTTGAAAGAAAGACTGGATATTTTTTGGTAATGACTTTTTAAATACAAAAAAAAAAATTAATACAGGAAAATTAAGAAAAATCGAAACAAAGAAACCGTCTGTTGTGAAAATCTATACATATATAAAACAATAGCAGCAAAGATTGTGAATAGAAAATTTAACAATATAATTTCCTTGACAACAGTTGGAAAATTCACTGTTTAGATTTGAGGTGGTAGATACATTTATGAGGATATCTGATATAACGATATAAGAATATAGAATAGTTTCAATTAAAGAAAAGTTACTTTTTGTCAATCTATACATACAGATCCCTGATTTATTAAAGTTGAAGTTTTCATCTCCTATGTCATATTCTCAATAAAATTAAATGATTGAGCTATTAACTTTTTCAATTAATTATAAAAAAAATCAGTACAGTTATATTCTATAGAGTATCTGGATCTTCATCTGCAGAATATTTTTATTATTATTTTTGCAAATCAATGTTTAACTTATAAAAGTTTGCCAAGGAAAAAAAATCTGTATTTCCACCCTATTTAGTAACCATTTATGTAGTTAAATTAAAATCATGATTTCCCCAAAATTTATTAAAAACTTGAAAGTCTTTCAAACTCACAAAAGTTCTATTTCTTAATTAATCTTTGACTTTCTAAAATTTCTCTTAGGAATGCATTTGATTCTTTAAAAGATAATTAAAATTAATTATAAATAAATACATCAATATTGTTCAAATTGAAACGATTTATTTCTTGATAATTATTTAGTGAATTTTCACACACGAGGAAATTCATATTCATATTTCATTAGTTTTAGTTAATTATTCATTTTGCAGAGACTACTCGTTCGACCTAAGAATTAGAGGGAAGCTTTCCTGTGATCATGAGCTCTTACATACAAAACAAAGTTTCCACTACTTCTAAATTTTCCGCGATTTACCTGTGCCATGAGATTAACTAAAATTTTAAATGCTTTCGCGGAAGAACAAGAAATGGCAATAAATATTTAAAATAGAAAGACACCGTACCGAATTATTGAAGATAAACAAAATACAAGTATGTGTTATAGAAATGAATCAGTATGGGAGACCGCAAAAAGTGAAAATAGACCGCCATAACAATACGTAACAATATTTTTATGTTAACTGTTCAAAGAGAACTAACTCTAATTAATTTACAATTAGACTTGACGATTTCACAAATACGGGGAATTTTTCCGCAGATGTGGAACCTCATCGACGAGTCAGCCGCGGGACATTTAGTGAAACAGGAAACTTTGCCGTGGATATAAGAGCTCGATGACAGTCACTTCACGGTTCAGTCACAGTAAAGCTTACCGCGACCAATAGTCGCACAGTCGATATTTTGTTGATGTTGTTGAAATCAGTTCTCAGTATACCCCGATAATCTCCATCCTTATCGATATTTATTTATATCTCTCACAAGAAATCTTTAAATTATCTAGATCTAGATAATGATCTTAATCTTCATTTGAATTTCTAATTATTAATATTGTCAAAAAATGTCCAAATCGTAATTTTGATTAATAGATTTGAATTTTTCAAACGATTTAATTTTTTTTTCCTGTGGACAATAATCTCGATCCTAATCTGTATTTTTTGTCGATATTTCAACTTTCTATTATCTTTAATATAAATAAACCACTTTACGGAGCAACAACAAGAAAAAACAAAAAAAACAAACCATGCCTTCTTGTTTTTTTGTGTGCTTTAATCATAAAAACGGGGATTAGCTATGTTTGAAACTATTATAAGCTTTTTCCTACTTTTTATTAACGAGATTTGTCTTGGACTATTAAATATTAAATCCAGAAAATTTTTACATGACTGATATAATTTTTATAGAATTTTATTGATTTTTCTTTCGCTAATAAGATTAAAGTATTGAATTCATTTTTAACAATTGAATAAAAATCAGTAAACGTATATACTTCAACAATAACCATCATTAAAACCAATTATATATCAATAATTGGAATACCAATTGTTAAATTCGATTCAATGTTTTATATTGTAGGTAGACGTTGTTATTGATAATATTTCATCTTGACACACACACACTTATAAAAAAAGAAATTGATAAGAGAATAACACTCACCATAGGTTCGTCTGTGTTTTTTTGAAATTGTACGAGTCGCACCCTCGTTACGTTTTCCATTTCCACTTCTCCATTAGGACCATCAAGCTCCTCACCACCATTAAGATAGGGTAATAGGGGTGGTGGTGTAACTCGCATAGCATCTTCACCGTAAATTTCATGCGCCACAACATCATGCGCTTGTAAAAGGGCCTTTAAAGAAAATAAAAATAAATAAACAAAAATGCCATCATTTATATTACGAATATAATATTTGCAATAATTTAAATTCGATAGCTTTTGTTCTAAACTTATCATGATAATATTACAGGACATTTATTATTTGGGAACGACAATATTTTTAAATGGGAAACTTTTTGTAAAAAACCATATGTCGAATTTTATCCCTTGTCTTGTGAATTGTATTCTGCATTTTGTTAAATTTATAGAAACCGTTTGTTTTCTTTTTATTATCATTATTATTATTATTAAATAACATTTTCTTTATAATAAATATCCAATAGGAAAATTTATGAATTTTTTGTTTGTTATTTATTATTTATTATTACATGAATATCGCGTATCCATAATGTATATAAATCATAATTTTCATTCATTTTAAATGATAGTTCACCGTAATTCATCTGAATGATGTTGAACAACTAAATCTGAAATAGTATGGAAAATAAATTATTGAATAAATGAATTCGGGAAATATAAATAAATGCTCGAAATTAATTCAAAAAAAAAATCATTATCATGCAATTGTTTTTTCTTTTGTTTGACTCTTGATATGAGGACCACTTAGGTTTATATTTTATTATCAATAAAAAACGAGTTTCGGAATTTTTAAACAATCATTAATATCACAAAATATTTGAAATTGTCGTTAATGTTTCCAGCGGTTTAATATTAAACTTAACTAGCGATTAAAATCGTTGAATTCTAATCACATTCCAGATTGTTCGACAATTCACACAATTATAAATAAAGTCAATAAACATTCCTCATAGAGTAATTGGTAGATTAAATACAACTATTATTGAAAATAGTTTAAACTTTCTAATAATAAATACAAACAAGTAGAAATTTGTGGACTTGTAAAAATGGTGAAGGCGCCGGGTAAATATCAATACAATTTATTATACCGACGTAAATAACATACAGTTGTTTCCTTTCTGGGTGTGTTGAAATTTTTATACATTGTGGTAAAAATAATAATAAAAGAAAACAGTTAAAATTTATTGGTAAAAATCAAAAATAATAAAATAAAAAATATATTTGTTCCCGAATGCGATTCAATTTCACTGTATAATCTGTATATAGAGTGTTCCACCAGAGGCTTTCCTGGTATTGTAACTCCGGCTCTAGTGGGTGTAAAAAAACGACCTTAATGATCTAAAGTGTGATATTTAGAGAACATTTTGACGTTAAAACGATTTCCTAAAATTTAGATCTTCGAGTGCATTTGTTTTTTCTTCGACTACAACCAGAGTTCCTAAAAGACCAGGAAGGCGTCTGGCGGACCACTTTGTATAGAAATTTTAATTTATTTAAAATTTTTATCACAACGTTAATAATGATTGCTATTAATTCTCTCTTATCTACTGTTTTCTGAAATTAAAATATAAAGTTTCTAGAGAACTATTTTTAATAGATAAACCAAACGTAGGAGTTGATTTTCTTTTTGAATTTGCAAGTGAATTTACTTTGAATATAACAACATTTGATAAGCCATACGACTAAATTTATTTCTATTGTACGACATACATTAGTGCAAATTGACTGGATTGTCATTTTATTGTTCAAGAAAAATTAGGGTTTTTTTGTTATAATTTTTTTTTATAGTTGGATAATGATAATAGAAGTTTAAGGGATGATTTTCCCCTTACATTTTAGTTTATGAGAAAAGCACTAAAATAAAGTTTTTTACTTCTTGAGAAATTAGTTTGAGGAAAAAACTTGATTAATGAGTTTTTCCGGAGTAGTGCTTCGTATGGCATAAATTTGCAGAGTTCACACAATGATCAGCATTATCTAACCAAAAAATCGACAATTCCAATAAAAACCTAATTATTGCTCGAATTTGTAACAACTATAAAATAAATAAATAAATGGTTTTCAATTCGAATAATTGACTGGAACTAATTGAATTTATGAAATTTTTTTTTGCTTGTTGAGAATATCATTAATTTTACGAACAATTTTTCTCTTGCATTTCCAGGGAATAAATTCAATTTCACAGTTACATTTCTTTTAGTTTGTTAACTTTAATCCGTCTATTGGTTGTTTTGACAAACGGAACTGTTAACATCAATTGGAAAATTCACTGCACAAAATCCATCATATTGTTCTAGTTTTGAAGTCGTTCAAGTGTCGCATAAAATTTAATACGATTAGAAGAAAAAAAAGGATTATAATAACGACTAACGATAGAATTTTATTAATTTATGAGTAATCATTAATGTCAATATGACTCTAGAATGGTTCGTTATAGATTAGAATAATTCATCAAACATTTTAAAATAGATATTATTGGAAATAATACAATATTTCTATTTGTTTTATCACAAGTTTCGTTCCAGTAAATTCATCTATCAAAAAACACCTAGCTACAAATCAATTTCAAAACAGTCCAGACATATATGATGAATGAAGTTAATCTAACTGGAGGGACTGAATAAAAAAAAATTAAAGATAACGCGATCATTTCACTAAGGTTTTCTTCATATGTCACGTCAAATTCTCATACACATCTGGATGAATTTTCAATTTATATCAAATTTATAAATATAAAAATAGAGGGATATTTTCGAATTTCAGTAAAAATTTTGAATTAAAATAGATACTCGTTTAACGTTAGGTAACTTTCCATAGAAGTGCCGCGTAAATCAAAACCGCGAATATCAAGACGTAATTTCCAAAGACACAATTAAATATCCATTGTAACGATACAAAAACCGGTACATTATAATGAATTTTATTCAACTAGGAGTCAATTTCAAATATTTTGTAAATTGATAATGTAATTTGAATACTAAACAGTGAAAAAACCAAAAAATAGAAAAATTGTATAAAGATAGCGAGCGCGTTGCCTTCCGCATCAGAAATCAAATCCAGCGTTGCTCAACTGGTATGCTCTAACTTTGACGCCATATATGAGAGTTATGTTGATTCTCTGATTTCCAGATTCTTTCAACAACTGTGTTTAGAAAGGCACGCAATTCATTCATTGTCCTATTTTATTCGGCAATTTCGCGGTTTGTTCGAACTGTTATTTTGTCCATGTAATTGTAAAAGTTCAAAGCGAGTTCACTCTTCTTAATGACGTTCCCTCGCCCCGACACCCGAAAGCAAAAATTTAAAAACAATATCACTCCGTATAGTTTATTAGATCTGAAAACATTTCATTTCCAATACTTTTTCTATAAAAACGAATACTGTTTGATGTATTTTTGTTTGCGGAAAAATATTCGTATTTATTCGTTTGTTGAAAATGCAAATTTTAATAGCCAATATATACAAATTCAGTACCGCTGATTGTAAGAAAACCAATGTTCTTGGAAACGTCTTTAATACTCCAACGTTTGCAAGTTCGGTTGACAATATTGCTGCCGTTTAAGCAAGTGTGGCCGAAAACGTCTCGTTGAATCGCCACTCTTGAAAGTTAAGGTCTATAAATATATTTATAATTCGGCTTGCCTTCATATAAAATGATACTGACGAAACAATTGAAGCTAGCTGATCATCGTGTTCATCTTGAAGTTTTACACTCGCCTCTCGAAATGTCAACAACTAATTGTCAGTATTGGTGAGAGTCTAATCCACACGTAATACAAGATATTCTTTTGCATCTGCAAAAGATCACAGTGTGGTGTGAATATTGACATGGACGAGTTATCGATTCCAAAAATGAAGTAGGAGTCACCAAGCGAAGCTCCAAGATTTTTTTTTCCGAAACCGTTGAAACGCTCTCAATTTCCAACAAAATGGCGCACCACCGCATGCTTTTCGAGAAAATATAGAATTATTTCGTGATGAAGAAATGGTCTCATCGTTTAGCCGCTGAGTTTGTGTGATTTGAAATCTTTGGATTGTTTTGTCTAGGTTCTAGCAATAAACGCGAAACTATTGATGAATCAGACATTCGTCGTACCATAGCGGCCATAAGCTCCGAGATGTGCGCCCATATGATTAATCCCTGCGTGCAAAAAGAGCGATGGTGGTCACTTGTCCGATATCCTTATCCAAACGATAAATTGCTATCGTTATAGTCTTTTAATTAGAGTGAACAAAAAAGCTCTTCTGTTTGGGGAAACCTATAGTTTGATGACCTCGTATAATCAAAAGTCGTCTACGTGGAATCAGTTCAGGTGTTAAAGAGTCGACTGCGTATGAACAAAACCGTAAAAATGAGCCCGCATAGAACTACCGCCCACAGTACTCTAGTAATAGATAATAACTTTAATTAGTTAATTCCTATCTTCTCTAATAAATATTGTCCTCTTATTAATACGAATTGTTGTACACAATTTTGTAATTATTAATGGTCGTTTCTGCTCGAATTCCTTTAATGTTACGGTATAACAGGAAGTTACAATAAGAATTAGTAGACGCAGACATGTTACTTAGTTGTGAAAGTGAGAAGAGAAACATAAAACGGAAATATAAATGTCCCAGATTGTTTAACATATATATTTTCCTTTCTCTAAAATTACAAAAGAATAAAACAAATGAAAACAAGAAAACGAAAAAAAAAACAAACAAAC
>JAZBGX010002299.1:0-13547 GCA_037414775.1 Zonitis immaculata | reverse complement strand
GTTTCAATTAAAATAATGACCCTCATATAGTATTAAATTATTGAAGCCTAACTGCTTATAATATCGTTTGTTTTTTTTTTAATTTTTCATAAAATTAGAGCAAAAAGCTAGCAACCAGAAATACAATCTCAAACTATATATAGTGTGAATCAACCCCCTTTTGAGTAAATATCTCTAACTAACTATATACAATATAATAGAAGAGATCTTTGAACAAATACTATGCGGTTTCCGGTATTTATTTCAATGTATCTAATTTTATTGTTTGTTTTTATTTTGTCAATAATAACAACTGAAAATAGATTGGTATTTAAGAAAAAGAGAAAAGAGAAGACAAGATTGTCTATTTTTGTTTTGTTTTTTTTTAAATATAATTTAGAATGAATATCCAATTACCGAGTGGTATAGGAAGTCTATTTTGAACGGAAAAAGACCATGACGGAAACTGACGAATGTATATCAATTCATCCCAATTATAGTAGAAGAAAAAATATGGGCAAAATTCTACTGCAAACAAGTTATCTCTCTTGCCTCTATAAATACGATTCTCTGAAGCACGAGTCTCGTTTGAAAAGCTTCTTCAAATTTCATGACTCTGAGCTACTGCGTAAGCCGGGGAAAGCCATAAAAGTACTGGAAGCTAGATCTGTTCAAGTAATTCGAAATCCGCTTCTCGTACGGTAACAATCTAGCTTACAGTATGTTTTGCTTTTTACCCTTGATGGCTTATTCTCACAATCTTCTTATTCGGCCAGCGAAGTAAGAGTGGCTCCCTTTATTCCATAACCTGTTGCGTGGAGCTTGCGACTTGGCTGTAGAAGGCTGGTAACGTCGTTAGTTGAAGCTCTATTAGGTGGATAAATATAGTTTACTATTCAAATAATTTATGAATAATTGATGAGACAGTATAATTATTTTAATTATAGATTAGTAATAAAATAAATAAGCTTTTGAAAAGATGTAGTTGAAGATCTCTTGTATAATTAGAGCATCTTTTTTAATTTTATTTATTTAAATAAATATATATAAAAATATAATTACACTATTTTAATTATGAAATGCAAATAGGTGCAGAAAAGAATTAGTTCCCATCTCTTTCATATTCCAACATCTTTACCGAACAGAGTTGAATTTAAAAAAAAAATAGATTAACACAAACTTTAAAAATTAATAAATTAGCATATTTCCATTTATTGGTTTTACTAAAATCATGAAAGTGATTAAAATTATTTTGTCATTCAATTTTGTTTGATTAAATCTTTGTTAGTCTTAATCCATATAATTCTGATTATACCATATTTCTTTTTTGTTTCCCTGAAATTGTCAGCTATTAATCGTATCGTTTTGTTAATTTCAATTCAATTAATTGAATTATTCGGTTGAGCCGAACGAGAAAGCTGAGTATCTCAGGAGACACCACTGATGAAATTGACGGCAATCGAGAGTGGTGTACAGTGGTCGAGAATCACTGATCTAACTCATTAGATACATGACAGCTCATTTTACTTTTAACTTATAACCCAAGAACTAGAGATCGAGATTATTTTCCAATTACAGTAAAACCTCTCTCAACGGACCAAATACTTCCACATTCCTCGAAATTTTAATACATATGTTAAATAAGGCAAAACTTCTATTCACAGGATTCGGACACAGTACTCGTTCCCCCATTTATTATAAACCTGAAGTCTAGGAAGCGACAAGTTCATTGAAATGAAGTTCCTCATCACTCGTTACACTCCAGACACCTGGCAAATGAGAGCTAGGTCGAAAAAATGGGTGAACGTACACTTTTCGTTTCTCCTTACGTGTCCGTCCAATAGAGGCTTGACTGTAATTTTTTTTGGTTGTTATTTATATTATTTTCAATGTCATTAAAGACCAAATTAATTTGTATAAATTCGTAATAGAATTCAAATTTTCTTTAAAGAAATACTAAACTAACTAAAGTTTTCCCATTTTCTTTAAGTATCCATCCTTGATTTTGATCCCGAACTTTATTTGACTTACTTCGATGTTCTTTCTCTTCTTTTTTTCTTTTGTTAACTAATTTTATTAAATTTTATGTTCTTATAGTTCAAATTAAAACAGCGGCTCGTTGATATTCTGATAATAAAGAAGATGGATCCTCTATGCCATAATCTAAAACTTCATTTATTCAAACTATAAACATTTATACACTTTTTTCTATGAACAGGAATAGTTCTATCTGATTGTTAGATTTCGCTATATCGGATTTCATTTGATCGAGATCTGTCAAAGTGTGTGATAAATACGTTCGGATGTATCGATAGGCCCTTGATTTCGATCCCTAACTCAATTCGATCAGATGCTACCAAAATTAAAGATTTTCGTCCAATTTAATATAACAATAATCAATTTTCGAAAACAATACCAACAATTTTTATCATTATCTTTAGAAATAACATCACTCAATTAGATAAATGTACTCGACAACAACAACAACAACAACAACCGGATGATGGATATTGAGTCGCTTTGTGCGCATTTCGTATAGAGTTTGCGTCCAGCGAATAGTGAAGCGATGCGAGTCGAAACGTTTCGCTCTCTCAATAAAACAACAAACATTTTCGTAAAAAATTACTAATAAATTAAATAAATAAAAAAAATGTCATCATCACAACGTTTATATCGTTGGGATGTACATAAATTTATTAGAGAAATTAAATTACGTACAGCATTATGGGATCCAAAAGATCCGAAATATCATAATAAAATGTTTACGAAAAATGAGTGGCAAGTGGTTGGTGATCAATTCAATATTAAAGGTATGAGCACGGTCTTATAGACAGGTCTTGACACTAGTAGTAGTGGGGGTAGACTCTTACGTTGTAGGAATTTAGTTACTAAAATTGCCACAAGGAGCATCATAGTAGAGGAGGCCAACTGTGCGGGAAAGAGACTTCAGCCACAACTTGTTGTTGTTGTCTCTTTCCCGCACAGTTAGCCTCCTCTACTAAGACGCTCCTTGTGGCAATTTTAGTAATTAAATTCTTACAACGTAAGGGTTTACCTCTACCAATGATAGTAAGATAGCAGTGTCAAGACCTGTCTATAAGACCGTGGGTATGAGTATAGTATTTATCTTCAGATAGCGCACGCGTTATCCATTTATCTATCTTTGTTTAAATTCTATTGGTTTTTTTTTTTTAAATTGAATTTAAGGAGTTTTGGCTCGTCAGAAATGGAAGAATCTCCGCGATACATTTCGTGTGGAAATGAAGAAAATTGACGCTGGTAAAATACATAGTTGGATACATTTCAATGAAATGCTATTTTTGCGGCCTTTAATGCGATCAAGACAATTAGAAATCCAAGAAAATGCCGATGATGATAATGATAATAATAGTTTAGATAATTTGATTAGCAGCAATATAAAAATTGAAGAGGATACAACATTTTGTCCGGTTGATTTGGATTATATCGGTGATGAGGATGATAATGATACTAATGCAATTGATGACAAAAAACCAATTGAAAATGGTACAAGCGATATTGGGAAAATCGTCGATGTCGCAAAAACTAGGATAGATGAAGATGATGACGAGACGTTATTGTTTTTTAGAAGTTTATTACCGTTTGTTAGGAAATTACCGGACAATAAAATCTTGTTATTCCGTATGGATGTACAACAGGCGCTCTACAAACAATTATATGAAACTACAACTACACAATAATAGTTTGGTTTATTAATAAATTTTTTCTATCACATTTTGATTATTATTTATCTTTCCTTATTTTTACAAAGAAATTCATAATAAACGTATAAATTCTATAGAATACCAACGAAATCTCTCCCTCATCTAATAGCTTTCTTATATTTATAGTCCAATTTTGATAAGACCGAAAACCAGGAATTATTCAAAATATAACCACGACTGAATCGTTTATCTAACGATTTTAGGTAATAAAATCGTTATGTTCCTATTTTACTAATGAATAAATTCAAAAAAAAAATTATAAGTATTAATGTTTCAACTAAGTACTACGACTGGTCAGTTTACTTTCATTAACTTTGCCTAAAGCTATATTAAATAACATATACTTACTATATTATACAGAATGGACCATAAGTAATGGTATACAGTATAGAGAGCAAGAAGGAATTTCTAGTGTGAAAAAAAGAAGATTTAGCTACATTTACTTCACATCAAAAGTTGATACAGTCAAACTTTTCTAACTCGAACTTCCTTAACTCGAATTTCTCTTTAACTCGAAATTTTCTGCGATCCCTTGCATATTGTATACTGTATACTATTTACATGTGTTTCATTTTCTCTAATTCGAATCTCTCTAACTCGAAAAAAGTTTGACAAACAAAGCATACAGGCAGTCCTCTAACTCGAAATTATTGTCGCGAATGTTTGGAATGGATGAAAAATTGTTGAACCAAGGTCGAAATGTTTCGCTTCTCGTCGACAATATAACCTCACACCCTCAAATTTAACACAAACTGAGGGCGATTAAATTATGTTTTTTTTCCATCAAATGCGACATCTAAATTACAACCTCTAGATCAAGGGATAATCAAAAATTTCAGGTGCCATTACAAATGTAGAATCTTGACTTTTAAGTTGTTGAGAGCTATGAGCTTTCCAATACAATACCTAAAATGGATCTCGATTGTATACAAACTGTGTCTGCAGTATGGCTGTTACTCAAAAGACAATTCAGAACTGTTTTGCCAAGGCCGGCTTTGACAAACACAGCTACTACAACGAGGAGGACGAGATACTTTATATTAGCTCAACTGAGAGAATGACTAAATGAAACAAATAAACACCTCCAAATATATTTACAGGCACATTTGAAAAATTTTGTGGAAATCCATAGTCTGAAGCATGTGAGCTTTGATAAATTTCTGATCATAGATGATGATCTTCTAACTAGCGAATGCCCTACCGATCAAGATATTATAGAAACTATCAATACCCACAAGAAAAAAGTGATGGCAGTGACGTTGCAGAATCACTACTGTGAAGCCGTCTCATGCAGAAGTCAGAAATGCATTTGAAAATTTTTTTGCCATGGAGGAAAACCGAACTGATACCATTTACAATTCATTAAATGAAATAGAGCGATTTTATGAAACCAATTGTTTCAACATCAAAATCTGATTACAGATCATATGTTTTGATAAGTAATGTTTCAATGAATCATTAACATTTCTTTAACTCGAGCAAATATTTGATTCCCTTCATGATTCGACTGTATACTAATTGAGATAAAAGGCAGAGGCAGAAAAAAGCCTATGATGATTTAGAGCTACGCAAAGTGGCGCAGATGGCGTCCTCTACTAGGTACTGGTAAGGTGTTAATAAATTTGAGTTTGTTAACTCAAAAAAATCTCCACATACCAAATTATGTGCCTTCATTAGAATGTGTTCTGTAGTTAGTTAAATCTCTCTATCTTCACGTGAGAAATTCACTCTTGCTTTGTGTATACCGCATTAACTATGATCCACCCTCTATAGTTTTTTTTTCCTGTTACCATAAAATAAATTTAATGATATTTGTAATGATTTGTAAGAAGTTATCTTTTGATATTGTCAAGTTTTTATTGTTACATGCGATTAAAGAAAGCTACAAGTTGTTTTTCCCTTTTTGAATAATTTTATAATAAAATAAACGATTTAAACAATAAAGTTTGATAATAAAATAAAAAAATTAAGTATTATATAGGCGGTTTCTAGTTTGATTTAGTGTTTGCTGTGGGTTTGATTATTCATAAATTTGATGTTTCAAGTGTCAGTTATAATGGAATTTTGATGATTGTAGAGCTTCTTTGTTATCATAAAAAATATTCCATTTGATCGAAGCTAGCAGGTTTAAAAATTGAGAAATTTTAACAGTGAATTTCATTATTTAAGAATTTTTTAGAAATTGGCGTTACAGAAATTGCCACCAAAAAAAATTACATTATCGACTATCATCGGCTGTTTATAAAAACCTATAATGGATAAATGTAATATTTTCGCAACTTTGAGTAGATTAACACCTTAACTAAATGCCTCAATTAATTTTTTTCCCCAGAGTAGCTCGAGTCCTGCTCAAAGAAGAATTTTTTTTTGGTCCAGATAAATGTTACTGGAATTTTTCACAAAAATACTTAATCTCTCAACAGTAGCTCTAAATATTCATTATAAAGAGGAAAAAATATTGTTCCAACTGAATTCATGGACATAAATTTTCAATTAATCATAGATCGTCATTAAGCATCGTTATGTATTCATTTGAAACAAATGAATAGGAAGGAGCTCATGTCTTGCGGCAAGGTTTTTTAATTGGTCGACATTTTAAGGTCAGCTACGTGGAAAAACAATTTCCTTGCTATTTCTTTGGATGCATTTTCTTAAATCTTCTTATAGTATGCGTGCATTTAATGAAAATGGGTTATGAATTATTCGTTCTACGAGGAAGAGTGTTGATATTTTTTCTTGTAGGCAATAGTATGTGTTTTACAAATGGAGCTGAGCAAAGTAAGACTTAAACCAAGTCTGTAGTAATTTTGGTCTTACTTTGCTCAGCTTTATTTGTAAAACAACAAAGAAATATCAACGCTCTTCCTTAGTCTTGTTCATTCGTTTTTCTCTTGGTCTTGTTTCTTTTGGCAAAGCCAAGTCTAATTTTGCTCATCACTAATTTTTATATTGAGGAGGACTATGAAGGTCAACAAAACGGAAGAGTTAGACTTTAGAAAAAAAGAGCTTTTTGCAAGACCAAGACCAATTTTGCTCATCACTATCTATACAGATTGTCTTATAATTGTTTCAAACCACGATCACTCACAAACTATCAGTCGTACGAAAAAAAATAGACGAGATCTTGTTTGTAGAGATTGATATGCTCTATAGATTTCATTTTATTGTTAATGTTTTTCAAGATAAATTGACGATTTAAAAGATATTCGCAAATATCCAGTCTTTGGCAACTTTAACTTTTGATTATTTTCTTAACAAATTAATGAATATAATAAGCAAATGTAAATTGGGCATTCGACCAAAGTAAATATAAATTTCTTTAGACTTATGTACTAATCAGAACGTCAATTTAAATTTTAAACAATTATTTAATAGTTGTTTATTTATATTCAAGTTTCGCTTTAGTATTTTTGTTGTTGTTTGAGAACGTCTTAATAGATTCCAAATGCAATTCGTACTTATAATATGCTTGATGCAAAGCGGAAAATTATATTTTCTCCACATCAAAGCAGCAGTCTTAAATCATTATTATTAATTTCAGTAGCGAATTATCTTTTTGATTATTATTCTATTCTAATTATTTTTAATTAATCTGATGCAGAACAACAGATTTTTGAAATTGCAACTATTACTCTAATAATTATAATTATTGAATGACATGATCATTACTAATTCAACCTTGCGCTTATGTAAAAATAAAAACAATCACGTGTTGTAGAGTTTGATTATTATGAATTTTTTTTCTAATTTAAGAAATTATCAACGATTATTGATAGATTTTGTCTTTACAACAAAAAAAAACGACATTATACACCGTTAAATAGAAATAACAAACATATTAATGTTGTCATTGTTGTTGTTGTTGTTGTTGTAATAATAATGGAAAAAACTTAATTGCTTTTGACATATTTATGTTGTTTTGTCTCATTATCATGTAAATATTATTTATAATATTGTGATTTTTCCAAGATTAACAAGACAAGATATCCTAGATAAGATTTATAATTAATTTATTAATAAATTATAGGTAGCTGCATTTCAACTATATATGTATGTATGTATATAGTTATTGGATATGTTTTCAAATTAGCACTTTATTAGCACTGATGTAGGTATAGATAATTAATTATTATTAGTTGTAAATATTCAGTGATGACAATATAAATTTTTTTTTTATGCATAATCATGAAGGTCACCACATATTGCATGTTTCGCAATTATACAGAATGTTCCTTTAGTCAGTGCCACCTTTATCAATTGGTAGTTGAGTTGATATTTCACCTAACTAAGCTGTCCGACAACGTCCAGGTGGCTATCAGTCTTACAATTAGTCTAAAATAACTGATCTGTTCCATACAGATCCTGTCGGATATCGAGCTCCAGGGTAATAATTTTCCACTGGAAATTATCCACGATGAGGTTGAGAATAAACTCAGGTCGGATGCCAATTTGGAAAGTTAGGTTGTTTTTTTTATCTTGATAGCTGCAGGACAACGTCCAGTTGGCTAGTAAACTCCAGTGGAAATTATGCAGAATGAATTTAAGGCTGCCCCTTTGGAAAGTCGGGTTGATATTTTTACTTTAATATCAGCTTACTAAAAAAAATACCAACCTTTTCCCACCTGCTGGTTCTCCAAAAATTGTAAAATCAAATTTTCAAAAAATATTTCGACAATTCAACCACATGACAAAATCTTTCGTTTTATTGAGCCTAGGTGTTCTAAATTGAGTAAAAGTTTCTCTTACAATTAGTAAATCTAATTTTCCCAAGGAGTATCCGACTCATGCTTATCCTCCTCTTCATAAATATATAGCTGAAATTGGACTTGAAACAGAGACATCCTGTATATGTATAATAATAATGAGAACGACTTACATTAACACGTACCTTTTCAATAAATCGAGTGTCTGATAAAACAAACTCGTGTCAAATTATAAACTCCATGTGACTTTTTTTATGCTCTTTTTCTAGTTTCACGATTGAATAGACAGACGACCATATCGATTTCCAGAACAACCCTTTTACGATCAGATTGTAAAGATTTCGACTTGGAAATCAAAAAAAAAAAAAAAAAAAATTACAATTGACTTTGATAAACAACTGTAACTTAACTAATTTTGCAGCTAAGACCGCATTGCAGAGGGCGCTGGCTATAACGATTTGGTTCTCAAATAAAGAACTTAATTCTAATCAATCTGTTCTAAGGGAATTGAAAAGGACTACTCGATTTTTTTTTGTTATAAAAAAACAATTTAGATATGAACTTGAAGTTTGCAACATCACTCGAGAGGGCGCTGTTATTAATCAAACGTTGAGGCTCTAATCATTCCAGAGCCGGACCTATGAATTAATAATTATAATAATAATAATGATAGTGATGATCTAATAGCATTTATGTATTTATGTTATAATATTAATTCAAATTATAATTATCTAGTTCCAATTATAAGCTCTTGGTGGCTTGTAATTTAGATCTTGGTCTATAAATTTGATCTGCATAATAATTGTTGTCCTTATACTATACTATATACGTTATTTAAGTACAATATATGAGAAACTTATAACTTGGGTAAAACCTACTGATGTAAGTTTCGCTACCATTATTATTATTATTATTATTATTATTATTATTATTATTATTATAATTGTGTGATAAAGTTATACAATCTTGAATTTGGAAGATTTCAATGCCAAGCTTGTCCATTTACTAAACTATCACTATATCTTAAAATACAACTAGAGTTATTTCTGTTTACCAAATATTTCTCTATATATCTCTCTCTCTCTCTCTTTATACATATACCATATATAGGTTTGTATACGCAAACACATAGAAAGTGAGCCAGTATCGATCAGTTAAGCAGAAGCAGAATGGTTTAGTTGTTGTATATAGTAGATATATATATATATATCCCAATGTTTCAGGGGATGTCCCGAGGGCTGGCGTGACCTGCAACCCCTTAAACCGCCCTTGTACTCGGTAGTGTTCACCCACTAATTAAAGGTCACGTGATTCTATCACCATCTCTAAATACTACTTTACATATTATTACTATTATTATTATAATTATTATTATTAATTAGAGAAATGACTGCTTTCTATTTCATGAAAATATTTAAAGTTAAAATTTAAGTATTAGTAGCTTAACTTTATGATTAAATGTATTGTTGTTGTTGTTGCAATTTTATTTGGGACAGAGATAAGAGGGCAGTTTTACATGTGTATATATATGTAGTTAATAGTTGTATCAATTTTCTTGTACGGCCCTTTTATATAAGCGTACATAATACTATCAATGATTAATCACGAGAGAAAAGGTGGCGGAAATTGTAGAAGTGTGACTGTATGCGAATGGTGGAGCTAGGAGACGCCAGCACTACCGTCACGGCGCTGCACTGCGTCCGTGATATTTCCACCACCATTTCTATCTACCATTACCACCGCCACCACTACCACTATTACTACTACCACCATCAAAACGTAACCACTACCACTATTATCAGAAAAAGGTAACGCGTCGACATCGCCAATCAAGATGTGAATTAATGTGAGTCGAGTAGTAGTAGTAGTGGTGGATGGTAGTGGCGGTAGTAACCATTTTAAAAATTTATTCGTAACCGATATCTACATTTTCACCTACGTATAATGCAGTAAAAAAAAAATTAGAAAAACAATTTTTGTTATGTCACAATGTAGATTTCGCTACAGGACCGGACGCAATATGAATCAAACAACTCGAAATATTAACCATTCTCTTTATTTATTCCAAAATGATGGAAACCCGCGTAGAGGATTTTAGAAAAATCTGAGATTTTCAAAAATTGTTGTTTTGAAGGAATTTAGAGATTTTTCTGTAGTTTCAATAGGCGTTCAAAAATGGAATTTTGTGGAAAAATCGAAATTTATGAAGATCACCGTAAATATTTCGGACCCGGTCTTGATTATAATTTTTTTCACAATTATTAACGGAGGATTCTCAATTTCTTATAATTCTACTTAAATAGTTTGGAAACTTATTTTCAAGATATTCGTTTAACTGTAATAATACAGCTAAAAGGGACAAAGGGACAAAATGAGGGTTGAATTTAACCCTCTAAAATAGTTTTTTCCCTTTTTCTTTTCTAAATATCCCTAAAACGGATTAAAATGTTTATATGACTCAAACAATCAGTTGTAGAGAAGTATGTCAAGTATAAGGTGTAGTTGGATGACCGTTCTTTAAATTTTTTACGTTTCTCAAAAAAAAAAGAAAATCGTAGATGCTATAGGGATGCTTTTTTTTTATTTTTAGGGTAGAATTATCTTCATACATATTTATACAAGATATTGGTTTCTTTTAATATTAGACGGCTTAAAATGATCTTTTAAATGCTGTACCACTTGTTACCCTCCTCAACATCCCTTATAAAATTAGAGGGTGCGAATTCATAAAGATTTCACATGAAGAAAATTCCAATTTTCATATTTTCTTTAGTACAACGGCAATTTCGAGGGACCAGATCCTAGTTTCGTCCACATTTCGTCCTAATTTCCTGGTAATGAGGGTGATAGATCCGGTCCTGTGTCTTCATTGAGGCATTGGGCAAATATAAATATTAATCTATGACATTCCACGCGATTGTTTTTTGTTTACATAAATGTATGAAATGTCATGTTCTTGACGGAAATAGTTATATATATCGCTTATTTATTGTTGAGTAGAAGAAAAAAATGCGAATTATAAAACTATATACAGGATGAGTTGTAAGTCATTGCTTTAAATTAGAGAGTGAATAGAGGATGAAATTCTGAGACGAAAAATCTTAAGGTATTATTGCACCTGATCCACCACTAATTAGTAATTAATTGAATGAGAAAAGCGCTGACGCGGCATAAGAATCGATCGGGATTAGTTAGGCTACAAGGTAGAGGAACTCTAGCTATATTCAACACTATTGGCAGATTTACCCATTCTATTTTTTTATTGGCATCTTTATTCAATCAATAACTATTTAACGGTGAATCAAGTCGTAGGATTTTTCGTCTCAGAATGTCATCCTCTATCCATTCTTTAATTTAAAGACAATGACTTACAACTCATCCTGTATAACATTATATAAAATTAATGGGAAATGTTAATGTCTAAGGGTATGAATTGTTTAAGGGTATAATAATATATACAACCATTGTTGTTGCATCTAACAATAAGAAAATTCTAATAATTTTCGTCTCGCGAGCATCAAGATTGGAAACAAAACTTCAATTAGTTCTCTATATATCTAGGAGAAATTTTGCCATATTCTGTAAATACCACCATACTATATATTCTATATATACCTACCCAATCTTCTCGATTACACCTATATATATATATATATATATATAGAAGTAGAGAGCATCATCTATTATTGAAAAGTTTTTGCGGTTGACGTGGTGGAAATCGACATTTTCATCTATATAGAAACTTACTATGCGTCAGACTATATATAGTTAGAGGAGTTCCTTATATTGCCAGCTGCCTACTAACTAAAACTGGTGACGAACAGATGATTTAGGGTGGGTCTCTGCCACCCTGCTCTCTAGCTCGTCACCCTTATTACTCCCGTTCACCCTTATACCCATTTACACTACTGTACTTATCATCGTTCTATTATATAAAAACATATTATATATATATGTATACTCGTATATATTCGTTTTATTTTAGCCGCACGTAAGTATTTGGAACGACAAAAAAACCGATATGTTTGTATTAAAGTAATTTGGCTTCAAAACATTTTGTGATTTATTTGTCTTTTCAACTCTGGAATTATTTAATTAGTTATTGGGGATAAGACATTTGGCACTCGACAATTTTCCAACATTTCAACAAGAAATTATATATATATATGTATATATGTCGACATAATAATAAGATTAATATTTTATTAAAACCCAAAAAACAATCCTTGAATAGAAATTTTAACTGATTTATAATTTGTTGGTTATTTAAACTTGAATTGTGAGAGGGTTCAAATAGAAAAATATAACTGGCTATTATAATTGTTATTATCCGCACCCCCTCGATTTTATTTGTTGACAATAAGCCGATACCATTTAGTTTTCAATTTTAATAAACTACACGTTATCATATACGTATACAATATACATATAGATTTATTCGATATTAAATGTAACAAACAAAGATAGATATTGATGAATTATTAAAGATATTACTAACTGACATATGGAGCTATATAGAAAGACACGTGTTTTACAATTACGTCATTGTAACTCCCCATAACTATATTCAAGTAGTTATTGTTTAAAATATAGACGACAAAAAAAAAACAACATACGAACAATTGAGGGTTATTATATTATGTACAGATTGTACAAAATATTTTTATTTAGTTTCATCAACTACCATATAATAAAATACTAAACTCTACTTCAATATATACAGGATGATTCATCAATCGCTGAACTGTAGATACTACACATAAAAAAGGGTGTTGATAGTTGGAGCTTTAATTTGAAATTTGTCAGTTAGCTTGTCTTTAAACATTAAACAGCTTAGAATTTTATTAAACTTTTCTTGTTGAAATAATCGAATTCTAAGGTTTATATAGAAAATTCTAATAAGCGCCCTTTAAAAATATCGGATACGGTATGAGGAGTATAAATGAAGAAATATTAGTCTGAAATTGGTGGATGCGCCAGCCGTATTATTAGAGAATTGAACGTTTCAAGTGTAACATGCGGAATTAAATAAATTAGACAAGAGTACCTTTTATATTTTTGGAAAATTGAACTGCCTTCCAGATTCTCTTGTCACGTTAGCGATCGTTTATTGGATAAAAAA
>JAZBGX010002297.1:988-11586 GCA_037414775.1 Zonitis immaculata | reverse complement strand
GGAATGCTCTGGTGGAACACTCTGTATATATATATATATAGGTAGATATCGAAGATTTTAATCGCTTTTATAATATCACGTTAGAAACTAGTTAAAATTTTTCTATACCCAAATAGACAACTGCAAAAAAAATTAATAATAATAATAATAAAAGAATAATTAACCGAATTTTTATTAGGTATTGTTATTATTATCATTATTATTATTATTATTACTATTTTTTTTTTCAAATTAATGATATGGATTTAATTTTTTTATTATTGCCGAAAGCGGATCAGATAATATCGCAAAGAATTATTAAAATAATAATAATAATAATAATAATAATGTATGGATATTATTATTGTTATTATTATTATTAATAATATTCTTGTTATTATTACTGAGAGTATTGTTAATTTCCATAACAGTAGGATATTATTATTGGTTGTTTATGCATAATTGTTCGCCCACAATTAGAATTAATTGTATAAGAATTGTTCATTGGTAAATGAAGACCAAAGTTGTGTGTGTGTGTGTGTGTGTGTTTGAGTAGTTTTCAAATGTATCTCATTGGGAATATTACAAAAAATAATAATTAGAAAAAAATTACAATTAGATATACAGTGAGATCTCTGTACTGTACTGTACTGTACTGTATTGTATTGCACCTTCAAAAGTGTCGGTTTTGAGAATCAAGAATAAATATTCTAACGGTATTCTTTCAAAAAAAAGGACATTTACCTATAAGAGTTGCAGGAAGTGTCTGGCTAATTTATAGATGTGTACCCGTTAAGGAAAATTTCACTGTATATTTATTGATATAAATGGAAATCGTAAAAATTTTTATAACAAAATAATAACGAATATTTTCGTTGAGAAATATTGCCAATAATTAATTGTATCCTTTTTTTTTTTTTTGAAAAATTTTATTTGATTTTAAATTAACATATTATTTTTTATTCTCTCTCTCTCTCTCTCTCTCTCTCTCTCTGTTCTCATCCGTTTAATAATAACATTGGAAATTTTTCTAAATAGTGTTATTCATTAAAAAAAATATTCACGTTTTTGGAATTAAAATAATTATATCTCTATCTTAATTTTTATTTCATTTTTTTTTTTTTGATTTAATGTATATTACTTTTGTTAAACTTATAATTACTGTCGTTGAAATAGATTTATGCTGTAATATTAATCCGTTACTATTTATCTACTGGTTTGTGTTTCAAAAGCAAAAGCTCTCTCTCCCCGTATAGAAAAAAAAAAAAAAACTATACCTATACGTGCTACTTCTAAACTATATATTGTACAAGATTATTAAATGGGAGAACAAGAACAAAATAAACTATATAAGTACATACTTACAATTATAATATTTAAAATAGAAAAATACAAAAACTGTTTTCCATTTAAATAATATTTCTCTTTTATCATTTATCAATTGAATAAATTGCAATTGTATATATTAAATATTATTATTATTTATATATAAAAATATGATTTGTTAATAATAATTTTACACGATCCATTTCTCCATCATATCAATAATTCCAATCTTATTTCTAATTTTAAATTCAAAACAGATGTAATATTTGATCAATAGACTTGTATATCTGTATGTAATTACTTTTATGCTACTGAAATTGAAAGAAGAAGAAGACTGGACATTGTATATACGAGGGCTGATCTGAAAGTAATCGGATATTTCTAACGGTATCACAAAAAATTTTGAAATCAGAATCGCCATCAAAAACTTCCACCAAAGACATACAAGAATTTTAAGCTATATAGATAGAACATCTATACAGAAGATGAGCATCGCGAAGGACGATCATGCAAGTCGCACATCATAGGATGGTTACCATTTGGAAAGCAACCAGCGAGTTCTCTTTGCCTGGCCTTAGCAGCTATACTTACAATTAGAGGGCGAAGAAATTTGATTGATTAAATTTTACTTAATGAACTTTGTTCGATTATATAACTATACGTTTGGTTTACCCCTCGTATATACCTAAAGATGGATGTATGTATGAAAAGACTTAGATAGAGCAAGGGTAATAAATGATAAAATCAGATTTATACGCTTGTTTCTCTATCTAACATTGGTTATAAATTTCGAAATTGTATTATTTTAATATATTATATTATAGTATAGAGAGAGAGAGAGAGAACTTAACCACAAATAAGTATAGACGGTAGTTTTCCAATAAATTCACATATGTTGTTATTTGTTAAATGTTGTAAAGACCTGATTAATAATATTTAATAGAAATGGATATTTTGTATGAACCTATAAAGGAGAATGTGGCGCCAAAAGAAAAGAATCTCCTAAATAAAAGAACAACGTACAAAAAGGATCAAAACAAAAGCTATATAGAGATGGAATATTAAGAAGGAAAAAAAAAACCAAGTGTTGACCAGGCGTAGATCAACGTTTTTCATTACTATTATTATCATTATTATTGTGTAGTAGTCGTAGTAGTAGTAGTAGTTTTGGTATATGATAAATTTATGTAAAATATCTTCTTACCATCATAATGGTCCAGATAAATACACTGCTCCCTTCAGTTTGAAAAGAATAATAAATAATAGCACCAGTCTTCAAGTATTTTAAGGTATACCGGTCGTATTTATTATATCTATGAAGAAATTATTATTTATTCACACTACCATTTGGTAAAAAAAAAAAACACCATGAAATTGGTGCTCTATATACAGTTTTATTCAAAAAAGTCTCCGAAATTTTAGTATCAGGCTCTAAAAATTTTGATTAATTGAGTTATTTTCCATATAGAAAATGAATGGTAAGAATTTTTATCATTAAAGCGACCTTACTGAAAACTGCTGAAAGGACAATCTGAATTATATACAATAGGAAACATTTTAATTCAGGAATTCACTCGAAAAATAAGATTTCTACTGAATAATCCAATATGGTAGCCTGAGAATTATCGGGAAAATGGCGGATATCAAATTATACGGTTAAAATAAAAGAAAAAAATTTAATTGAAACAACAGGAAAACAAATAGTTGTGAGTTTTCAGTTGAACATTCTACTGAAAACTGCTGTAAAAATTACAATTAATATTGAAAATTCTAGATTGGATCAAATTCTATCGCTGAAAAATAAAACTAAACCCTTCGACGTGAGTAATTTCCCATGGAAATCTTTCAGAATACTTGAAATTGCCGACAAATATTACAATTAAATTGAATTAAATTTTCATTGAAAAAAAAAAAAAAATTGATTGAAAGCTAATTGGTTGCTGAAAATTGTGAAATTCATATATCTATCAATCAAAAAAATATACAAATAAAGGCCTCGAATTTGTCCTAGAGCCAGCTCTGGTAATTATTATTAATTTCTTAAATGTACAACAACCAATCTAAATTGAAATGAGTCTAGTTGAACATGTTTGAAAATTTAAATTGAAAATTTTTCAAACTTGTCAAAATAAATTATTCTTCAATTTAATATTTATTTTTTTTTTTTTGTCAAATATTAATAGACATTATACATATGTATATAGGTATATTTGACAGCCCCGGATTCTGATCTACCGGAAATTGATCTATTCAAAATTTCTTTGTGTGCATGTGTGTCTTGTTTTCCATTTAAGTCCAACTAACTAAGTGGTATTAGTGGTAATAAAAAAAAAAAGAAAAAGACCAACAAATTAATTTTCTATTAATTAATTTTTCCATTTTCTTTTTTGATTATTGAAAATAATCAGGCCAACATGTAGATTTTGGATGATAAGAGATGATTTCTATTAATGAAACTTTCATATTATGTAACTTTAACGTATAAGAAATTATCGATAATGCGCCTGTTGGAATTTCACCAAAAGAAAATGTTAAACGGGACGTTTTTACATTCACATTATTATTAGAAAATACACAGGTAATGTTTGTTTTTCTCATCTCCCTATATACCTACATGTATATTGTTGTGTCGATGTGAACCTGTTCGGCTGGATCAAGTGTCCTTTTGCTCCCTGAATGGACAGGTATTTATTGATGGTAAAATGGTCCCATTAGGGAATAATACGCGACTATAGCAATAACAATATAAGAAAACAAGTCTAAATAGAAAGAAGAGTACACTTCAAACAGGCAATAACAAAAGACTTTCAAACACCGTAAATGGTTAACTGGACACGTGCCACATCTTTTAAAGTCCCGTGTCGGCATGTCAAACACATTCAACAACACACACACACACACACACATACATAGAACAACAACAAAATGGCTCTCTCTCGCGCCTTCCTCGTCCTTATAGTGATTTATTGTTATTTGAATAGCCATATCAATAGAACCAACATTATAATATTATTAACAATAAACAATATATATATATATACCTATAATAGGTGTAGTATATACATACCTACATCCAATGATTTATCATCGGGAAAATTGTTTGGGAAATTCTAAATAGAAAAACGTTAGAAAATCATTTTAGAGATAGGTATAGTTGTATATATATATATAGGTATATATACCATATGTATAATGACGCGTGGATTATGTCGTCACCGGATTATTTCTATAAATATAATAATGAAAAACTACCCCTATATTCTACAATTATTATATTGAATAGAAAAATGCAGTCGGTTATCTTATTCGTGGGAAAGGATGCTCTACTGACAAGTTTTCAAGACTAGGAATTACCTATTTAAGGGGAGATAAATTATTAGGAAAAAGCTTCATTATTATGATATACCTACATATCTATATACGTATATGGGGTTGTTTTTTATTTTTTTTATGGGCAACGAAATTTTATTGGAACCGGTCTTTAGAAATTTGACACTATTCCCTAGGTCTTAGTCTGTTTTTTTGTTTTGTTTTTTTTTGAATAATAACAACCCCTCCAGTATTATTATTGTATATAACGTTCTTCCAATTAATCATAGTAATGATAATGATATTAAACGATATATATTGACATCAGTTTACTTTTTTTTTTTTGCTGCATTATTCGATCAGATATCGTTAGAACCATTGAAATAGTTTATATATGGGAAAGTTTATGGAAAAGTTATATTCCATAAAACATAATAATTGTAACCGCATATTTACAGTTAATGTATTTATTCAAATTTTATCTATTTATTTATTTATTTATTTATAAATAAATAACACTAGAGGCTGTCCTGATCTTGTAGAAATTCTGGTTCTAGTGGAGAGAGAAACAAAATGCATTCGAAGATCTAAAGTTTGGGAAATCGTTGCAACGTCAAAATGTTGTCTAAATATCACACACTCTTAGCTTCTCGAGTGTGGTTATTTTTGCACCCACTAGAGCCAGAGTTGCAAGACTAGTAAAGCCTCTGGTGGACCAGCCTGTATATTGTTTATAATAAGATACTATTCCTGCAATTATGTAGGTATTTTTTGTTTTTGTTTTTATTTTTTGTATTATAATAATTCATCATCATGATAATCTATATAGGAAACTTGTTTGATTTTATTGTTTTGTTTTGTTTTTTTTTGTTTTGTGTAATTGAAAAAAATTTCTAATATTGATAATATATCATCAAGAAAAATGATTAGAACAGTTCATTTTTAGTTGTTTTAATTTTTTTGATATATAAATAAATAAAGAGAAACAACAACAATAGGAAAAAGTGGTTTTTATTCATATAATAATAATAATAATAATAATAATAATAATAATAATAATAAGAAATATTTTTGATTTGAATTGGAGATTTTAACGATCGATCAAGATACTAAATACCTTTTATCAATTCGGTATATTGCTCTCTTTCTATCCTTTCCCTCTTTCTCTCGCTTTTTCTCACTCATGCAGTCACTCTCTTTCTCGTTCCCTCACTCCATCTCTCTTATTTTCCTTCTCCATCTCTCTACTCATTCATGTCTCTCGTTCCACCTCTCTTTGTATCTTCTCATCTACCTCTCTACATCCATATCTCTCACTCTCTCTAAATCATACTATTTTCTTCTCCCCCTCTCTCTCTACATCGTTCTACCATCTCTACTTATCCATCTATATATAACTACTCTTCTCTCTCTCTCCCTCACTAGTTTATCTTCTTTTCTCTATCTCCTCCTCTCTATCCCTCTATCCATCTCTCTCCCTGTATCCCTCTTTCTCACTCTCCCATAAGTACTCACTTTTTCTCTCGCTCTTTGTCCCAACTCTTCTGTATCTTTGTTTTTCTGTCTTCCACGATCTCTCTTTTTCTGCTCTCTCTCTCTCTCTCTATGTATCTATCCAAGCTTCCATATTGAGAATTATGAAGTAAAATGTATGAAGATTCTAGAAGAGAAAAGAAAATATTTTTTTGTGGAAAAACTGACTATTTTTCCATGGATTTATTTTCAATTAACTGTAGCCATCAAAATGGAAACTACTGAAATTCGAAAATCAGCTTGTAGTTAATTTATTCTCAGGCGAAATTTCTCTTTTTTATCTTCCTTCTCCCTCCGTTTCCTTGAAATTTATTTCAAAATCAGTTTTCCATAAATTTCAGGTGTCTATTGTTTGTTGTTGTCTAGAAATTCAATTTTTCACTTACAGTTCATTAAATATCAATTTGAAATATTGAAATATTCCATCAATCATATACATATAGGTAATAAATTTTTCTTTTGTATAATTGGGAAATTTTTCAAAATTTCAATATCAAAAAGCAACAAAAACAATTCAACTTATTGGATAATTGAAAATTTCTTGGATTCTTGAAAATTGGACACATCAATCATATCGAGAAATATTTGATTTCAAATAGAAATTGTCGATGATCGATCAAAAAGGCAGCTTTCCTATCGTTTTTTTTTTTACAAAATTTCTTACATGGGAGACTTCAATGATCGATCAAACGATGAAAATTGATGAAACACTTCCTACAATAATTATTTAGATTTAGATCAATTTTTTTCTTGTATATTGTACATATATAGTTGGTTGGTTCATTCAACTATATGTAGCGCCATTTAAACAGATCCATCTCGTATACACACCCTTGACATCGGTATCCTACTGTGCGATTTCTTCTTTATTCAACAAAACATACTATGAAATATATGTAACCACTAGTGTTTACTATCATCGCTATTGTACATTTTTTTTCCTTCTATAGGTTGCACGACTGGTATGCGTCGTTATATATGTTTATAGATGCGGGTGGTGAGAGAGTGATGACCGAAAACGGCCATCTGTATCTTTATCTCTATATATATATATATTTTTTTTTTTTGAAAAATGATGTTGCAAATGTTAACACAACCTGATATATAGTTATACTATATAGATCTTTATTATTTTAATTTCAACAGCACGCCTATGGGGCGCCGCGGGTCGTTGAGCATAAGAGAACTTTTTTATTAAAAAAAAAAAACAAAACAACAACTTAACAACTTAAAAGAGAGTTGCAGATGTTGCAAATACTTGGTAAAATTTTAATTTGAATTTTTTTATACATACACATATGTATATAGTATATACCTACTGTTGTTTTGTTGTTGTTGTTGTTGTTGTTGTTGAAATAACAATCTTGAAATCATTGTATAGAAAGAAAATATTCAAATTGCCTATGGATGATCAGATAAAAACCGGTAGAGAGTAGAAAAATTTTTATGTTTTAAAAGAATAATACAGCACGAATTTCATCCGAGATAACATAATTTAGAAATCAATAAACATTAAAACCATTTATAGTAAAACAATGTTGAACTCATTAGATTAGAAATAATAAAACACGTGGCTCTATTGTTTTTAACAATTGTTTTTTTTTTTGTTGTTTTTGTTGTTTTGTTTTGGTATACTCAACTATACCTATATAATTAATTTACAAACTGGTATTATAAATTAAAATTGATTCAATCAATTAAAACTAAACAATTTCATTATAATAAATCTATTTGATAAAAACAAAGTCATAATAATAATTCAATTGTTATTTAAGTACCATTTTATTGATAAAAACGGAAATTACATCGAATGTTAAGCTATATCTACAACGATTTTCAATTAAAGCTTTAAATGTTAATTCAATCGACTTGTATTTGAAATTTTGCGACAATTATAACTTTATTGCCTTGCCAAATTGTATTTTGTTTAATCTATGAATATGTACGGGGGATGATTCAAAAGTTATTTTAATGATCAAATATTTCTATAGTTATGTCACGGAAATTAACTGAAAAGGTAGCGACTTATTGAGCCTAATGCAAAAAGCTTGAGATGAGCAGACGAATCACAGAAAAATATTGGCGATAGCTGGGCAATGTATTTGTACTCGTATTGGCGATAGCTGCTATTCGACAGAAGCGGCTTATTTCGAATTACTTGAACACTCATTCGACTCTCCAGATCTTAACGACTTCTATCCCATCGTCCGGCTTTAGGAGTTCACAGCCAATAAATTTGGAGAAAATATATCGAATTGATGACTGCTGTCAAGATGTAGATTCTCTTCAAAAGGAATCCGTACTTTGATGAAGAGATGGACTAAATGTGTTAGTTTGTTCGGTGGTTATGTTACTGTTAGATTATACTCTTCGTATTAAAGATGAATACTTCCAATTCCTGTAAGTGACTGAAAATAATGATTATGGTGGTATAGAGCACAACCGCTCCTTCTCATTTCTCACATCTTCTAGATGAATTACACATTATCTTAACTGTTTTGTTACATAACACACTTGTATGTTATAAAAAACAAAAAACAAAAAAACAAAACAACAACAAAAAGTCAAAACATAGATTGATATGGAAAATATTTTCCAATTGGACAGTTGAATAGTTTCACTTTATATAGATAGCTATATATATATAAATACGAATATGGCTTATTCTTAACAATCTACAAATTAGGTAAAAAATCATCATAAATCATCAAAAAATTCATCATAAATCATCGAAATTCTTCATAAATCATACATAAATCTGTTTAGGATAATTTTTCAGTTTATTTTCTAATTTTAGACAGATCCAAAATTGACATATTTTCATATATGAAAACATTCTTTCTTATCTATAGAGTTTTCAGTCAAATTTTCAGCATTTGGGATATGGTTATTTGGCCTATTTCTACACACAAAAGCTGTATTCGCAAATCAAATGCCGAATGCGTCTAGAAGAACGGATCTATGAAACTATGTAGTAGCGAACTAATCTTGCTATACTTGGTTTGGATATTCGCGAACAGAGAACTAGAACTATAAGTTTGTATAGTTCTGAACTGATTTTATACGCGAAAACTACAAGTCTTATTGCATCTGTCTAGAAGTAGAGAATCGTTCGGAACACTTTCTGGATTTAATTTGCGAAAAATATATCTCCATATCATTCTACACAAGTTAATATCGCACGAACTTTTTTGGTCCGGTAGTTGATCATGACTCAAAAAAAACTTTAATCAGCAGAAAGTTATGAATCGAAATCCTGAAATTTCTATACTGGGGATTTTAATAATCGGTCGGAACAGAAAAAAAAAAAAAACAGTTCACTAACTGATGCATTTCATCAAGTGTGGGCTTGAATATTCGAAATTCTTCACCAATTATCGTATGATTTAACGTTTCATGTTGTTGTTGTTTTTTTTCGAAATCTATAGAATTCCATTGATATCTAATCAAATTATAGTTGAAATAAATCATTTTTTTTTCTTAAATTTTTGTTTTATTACGATCAGTGGAAAGTACATGCTTGAATTTTCAATTAGGAACTGATTATATCCATTAATCTTGCTTGTTATAGTTTTTCCGTATTTTGTCGTTATAATTATAAAATTATGTTAATGAAATGCGTTGATAACGTTTAAGATATAGATTCCTTTTTTTTTTTTTTTTTTGTTCGATAGAAATTTGCCTCGCTGTGGTTTTATTTTTATGTTTTTCTATTGAGTTTGACTATAATATAAAATATACTTATCGCTCTATATTTATGTCTGATAGAGTTGAAAGTATTGGATATTTCTTTAGATTTCCAAAGCAATCGTTAAGATCACGCATTTCATGCTATTCGACACGGTTTCTTGATGAATATCATTGTAAAATGCTAATAAGTGATACTTGGAGACGGCAGCTGTACCATTCCAAACCATATCTTCATCTGGTTATTATCTTGCAACTATATATATATATATATATGTATATAGCGGTATGCAGTTTGCCGTACATAAAAGGTAGATGCAGATAACAGCGGGTCATCCATCATCATAGAAGAAATGAGTGCGACTCCTCGACTATATGCTTCGGTTCACCGACGTGCTTTCAAGTCAACGCCAAGTTGATTTTTTTCATAATTTCTTTTTTTGTAAATATAATTTATATAAAATACACCCGCGTTGTTGTATTATTATTATTATTATTATTATTATTATTATTATTAGCTGGAGGCAAAATTGATTGTCCAACATAAATTTATATAAAAATGAAATAAAAGTACAATGAACTATGTTCAATTTATTTTTTTTTATTATATTTTTAATAATAATTATTATCAACAATAATTTGAATAAAAGTTTGTTAACTCAGTAGGGTGCATCGAACATTTCTTCTTATACGGATATCATCATAATTCTCCCTATGTTGATTTTATTAAATACATATATATATATATATATAGATAGTAGTAG
>JAZBGX010002296.1:0-13554 GCA_037414775.1 Zonitis immaculata | reverse complement strand
TGTCATAAAAACCAAAGGTGATGTGACGTCGTATTAAATATTGAAGTTTTTGGTCGTCCGAACATTAAATTGCCACAACATTTGTTCATTTTGTTTTCTGTTTAGTTGATTTTTATGGAATTTTGTGTTAAATAAAATGTACTTTTTGCTATATAGGCTCCGTTGTGTAACAAAATCAAGTACCCCAATATAAAACGCAATTAATATCTTTCAAAAACAAAAAAAAACGGTCGAAATGTTAGAAAACTTGTATCGTCCGAACCTTATGTTGTTAGGGCTCGTATATGTACACAAATCTACAAACTTTACTCCATACGAATTAATATTTGGATATAAAGCAAATATACCAACGACTTTAAATTCATCTCACTCTCGTTCATGTAAAAAACAAACACACAAAGATTAGCCACAGCAAGAAATTAACCCCATAGACTATTAATTTTCATCATTTGTGACGAAATAACATATAAAAACACTCATATCGACAATGTGGCTGGAATATTTTTCCAAAATTTGGGTAAAGCCAAAATAACACAAGAGCAATTTACATTATTAACATTCAACAACATATCGATTTTTTCAAATAAAATTAAACTAATAAAAAGCATATATATATAACAAAATGAAAATTGGTGTCAGAAGTGGGATACGAGAAACAAAGAAAAAGATTTAAAAATAGTGGGAAAAAATACAAAAAAAAAAAAATAAAGGTTTTGTGATCTAAATGGTCAAAACCCGAAATTCACCTTCCACATCTGAAAATAATTAAACTCCGCAGGTTGATACATGCTTTCTAAGTTCCCTCATACCAAACTCATTTTCTGGTGCACGATTAGAGCTCAATAAATTCATCACGAATTGCAACAATGCAATATCTTTGACTCATGTAAGTCAACAAAAGGGAATATTACTATTCGAACGTAAAATTTGGTATAATCATCAACCAGTTGAATGATGGATAAATCATTTATGTGGAAAGTCTGGAGAAAAAGGAATACATCGAAACATTTTTACACAAACAGATTGCAGTCATAGAATAGTACCTTGGCTGAATAAATCCGAACCGTGCTGTAATTGCTACACAACACTAAACCGTATGTGAGCGTTGACAAATGTGGCTACATTGTATAATAATTTCAAGAATATTGTTGAATGGAAAAATGAACTTCTAGAAAAAGCTTTCAATTGTTGGTTTTCACAAAAGCGACCAACTAAGTCAACCAATATCTGGTCCTTTGTTGTGTGAAAGAGCGTTGTAAAGATTTAAACCTTGCCATGGAGTTCGTGAACTGGAAATACAAGGTAAAAAACAGTCAGCCAATGTATATAAACAGCAAATTGTTACAAGGCTAGTGAAACGAAATATTCATTGTGCAAAAGTTATGCTATGTAGGGTGTATATGGTGGGATCAGGAGAGCATATTGTTCAATGAGTTGTTAGAGCTCGATCAAACTATTACAATCGATCGTTATAAAGAGCAATTAATCAAATTGAACCACTAAAGCAAAAACGCCCTGAATATACCAAACAACATGACAAGATTATTTTTTGCACGATAATGCTAGGCTACATGTTGCGAAATCGGTTAAAGATACATTAGAAGAGCTTCGATCGGTGGTTTAGCATTCGTATTATACATTACATTTTCCTGTTATATTCAGGAGATTATCGCCTCTCGGTCATTTTGATTTCTATTAACTACACATGATTTCACATTCGCCTGTGGCAATCAATGGTCATTGTAGTAATTAATCACATTACTAATTTTCACACTAGCATCTTCACCGGTGGTGAGCTCACCCCTATGACGCTTTCACACTGTGACATCATTTTATCATACACCCATAATATAACACATTTCACATACATATATATCGTTGTAAATCTTCAAGAAGTTTTTTCTTCAGTTTTTGTTGAGGTGTTTCTTTTTTTGGGACAATAAACTTTTTACTATCCACCCCAACATTGAGTGTAATTATTTAATCCTACCCTACACAAAAGACTAAGAAAGACGGGAGTTACACCAAGTGAGTAAGTCTCGACAAAACAATTATGGTTAATTTTTATAAAAAATCCTTTAAAATCAAGTACCACACCTAATACATTAGGTGTTTGTTCATCATATTATCATATTCAGTTATATTAGGCATCGACAGTTATAAATCCTCCAGTTCATAAAATTATTGCTGATAAACAAGGGTTTTTTTGATATCTAACTTCCCGACTTAACTTGACTAGGTATATTATTCCCATCACAATTTCATTTGAATTCGCCCTCCAATGCGAATCTATTCATCCATTAGTTACTGTACAGTATGCCCTTAAAGAATAAGTTCAAAATAAGTGAACACTCCAAGTGCTATTTGATGATTATTTGATATCTCAATTGATATCGAGTGACCTTTTCAATTGAAGAATAATTTATTCAAATTGATAAAAGATACTGATATCGGTTGTAAAGTAGATGGAGATTTTTGGGATTTTACATGAATTCTAGAGTTTAATGCTAATACTAGAATTTAAGAACTTTATCTCCAAGAAATTTTGCCTGAACAAAAATACAAAGGCCTCTCGACTGCGAACTCAAAATCTCAATGAGCGGGATAAAGTAAATTGCATCTTAATTGCCACAAGTCTGCTCGCATGTGAAAATAGAGGATTCTCAGGCGCGACTATATTGCTGGTGAAATGCAGTTAGTCAATTTTCGCGACTAGCAAAAGGGTAATATAGACGACTTACTTCCCAATGATAACAAAAGTTCCCAGCTTTTTTCGAAGAAAATAACGCAAATGATTTGAAGAAACGTAATGATAATAGCAGGTACTATCATAGGTAATATTTGAAGACCCGTCAGAGCACTCATTATGAGTGCAATAGTCAATTATTTTGGAAATTAAGTCACAAATGATCTTAGTTTGTTCATTGCATCATTGAATCTGATAGGTTTTCAATGATTTCGCAGGTTCTTGAGTCCTTTTCTAGATTATTTTTTTTCTTTTGGATTCATCGTTCAATTTAGCCAAGCGATGACTGGCCATGTTGAAAGATAACATTTTGATTATAATGGCAAACTGATAATTGCAGAATAATAACAAGGCCAACTATCATTAAATACCTTCACAATCACGAAACAGGTATTTATTTCACTGAAATAGCTCTAGTTGCTTGCTATTCTGCAACAGAATAAAGAATAAATCCTTATTATGCATCTATCAGAGTAAATAGGCTTGGTATGCGATACCTCAACCGACACTTATTTATTTGTACCATTCCTTGTAATATAAATCCACAAACCTTCCAAATCTTGTTTTTTGATTTTTTCTAAGTTATGTGAATTTCTCTGACATCAGTTTAAACACTAATAACAGGAAGTTTACGAACAATGATTTTTTCCAGTTTTCAACTGAATTATATGCGGTTTCACTTCGCCAAATGGACCAACAAGCGCTTGTCTCTTCGGGCAAAGCACATTTCCACCTCGGTGGTTGTCACCAAACAAAATTGTCGCATTTGGGGTAGCAAAAATCCGCACCGGATTTATGAGAAGCCAATGTAACCAGAAGCACTGACTATTTGGTGCGGATTATAGTTAGTCGGCATCACTGTGCCATTTTTTCTTCGAAAACGATACTGGCGCCGCTGTTACGGTAAATGATGGGCGTTATCGGCCCATGTTAACCGACTTTTTGTTTCAGAAACTCGAACATATCAACATGGACGGAATTTGCTTCCAACAAGACGGCGTTCCATGCCACACAAACCATCGATTTACTACACAATCGATTTGAAAATTGTGTAATCAGTCGTTTTCGAGATATGAGTTGGCCGCCTTGCAGTTGTGATTTAATTCCGTTAGATTATCATTTGTGAGGTTCTGTCAAAAACAAATGTTATGTGAACAATCCAACAGCGATTTTGGCTCCCAAGCGAAATATTGAGGCGGTCATAGTTGAAATTTGATTGCATACACTCGAAAATGTATTGAAAAATTGGACTGATCGTATGGCGTATTCTAAGGTGAGCCGCAGAGGCCATTCAAACGACATTGTGCTCCATAAATAACAGGAAGAAATGTACTTTCAAATAAACAAAAGTGCATTAGAAAACATTTTTATTTATTGCCTTTATTTTCAAAATTTCAAATGACCCACTCTGTTATATAACATAATACAATAAACCAAGGATGGACAGAAATTCATTATATTATACACCTATAACAGTAAGTAAAATTATACGGAAACAACAAAGATTTTATATTCTAATTATTTTTTATCATAGATACTGAAACAATTAAATCCATCTTCAAGACGGCAAAAGACAAATGAAGGATAACTGCGAGCAGTTAATCGAAAGAAAAAAATGAAGGGATGCGATTCGTGATCAACAAACATAGAGAAAAAATGGTAGCAACGAACCGATTCACAGAAAACATGGCTTTTATTAATTTTCCAATATTTTGTATTGAAAATTTCTCAAACTATTTTAGAATAGCAAATGACATTGCATACCTTACTAAATAAATTGCGTGATAAGGTTCGATTATGGACGAACCAGTTTCACAAAACTTGTTATTGAGTTTAAGTACGTCAATAACCAATAAACATATTTTTTACAGAGGTGTATGTAAAATTCTAAAAATGTGGTAGTTCTTGACGAAACATGGGTGTTCGCCAACGGCACCGTCCGTAAATCTTGACAGGATTCGACCATTCGATCAATTACGAAGGCTACTGCTAAAGTGTCGGGATGTGGTAACACTGGTTTTTGTCACGTGATCCGCATATTGGAAATCGTAAAATTTGATGATTGTTGTAACAGACAAAAGTGACAGGTTCTAAAAATATTGATTAGTTTGTTCGTAAAGTGAATTTAAAGTTTATAATCGATAAAATATGGATCTGAAGCGTGATTATTTTCCAGAGGTAATTTACTTTTTTTTTTTAAATGAAGAAAACTGCAGTGATGAGCTCAAAACTGCTTTTGGTGATACCTCAATCATAATTTACTTAATTTGTATTTTTTTCTGATGAATCGTGGTTTGGTTTATCAAGATGTTAATTCGAGACATATTAGACACATAGATGAAGTTTAGCAAAGTCCTCTGCATGCTCCAAAAATTGATTTTTGGATTGGTTTTAGCCAAGGTGGACCGACCCATTTTTTTTTTTATGGTAATGTTAATGGAATTAGTTGACGTGAACAAATGTTAACCCAAGTTTTGAACAACTACATGATGATGGAAAGGTCCAACGTCAAGAGCAAGCGCAGCATATTTTTGCAAAAATATATGCAAAATACAAAAAATGTGGTTGTTCTTGACGAAACATGGGTATTTGCCATAAATCCTTGCAGTATTCGGACTTGAGATCAGTCAAGAGAGGCACTGATGACAGAGGTGAGATAATTATTGCTTATCACCGCGTGACCATAAAAAGCCGTCTAAAGTATTACCTGAAGAAGAGGAAAACAAAGAAATGATGGTGTGTACAAGTGTTGAGGTAAATCATTTGCAGTCAAGTGCCGATATTGCTAATGAATTAGACATTCCGGCCTCGAAAGTTCGTTCTATATTTAAAAAGACAAATGAATGTCGATCTTATAAATGGATCAAAGATAATGAAATTTTTTCCCGTTGACTATTTAGTACGGATGGAGTTTTGCGAAAATGTAATAGAAGAGGCGAACAAAGATGAGAATTTTATTTAGAGCATATTATTCATTGACGAGTCGTCTTTTACATTACATGGTCGTACAAACCCATCCATTGCACGCTACTGATCACGAGAAAACATAAGTTTAAGATATGATCATGGGACACAACATCTCCGAGAATGTTTGGGACGGAATACTAGGTAATCATATTATAGGCCCATTTTTTATCGAAGGAAACTTGACGCGAATGAAATACCTCACACTTTTGCAGGAACAAGTCATACCAGCTTTATTGCAAATCCCTAGCATTAATTTAAACCAAATTTGATTTCAATAGGATGGTTGCCTAGCTCATATCACTCCTTTTGTTATCCAGTTTTTTGAACAGATATTTTCAGCGGAGATTGTTATATAAAGGGAAGGGAATACGCTTGGCCTGCTAGATCTCCGGATCTAGCACCATGTGATTATTTCCTATGGGGATATTTAAAAAATAGAAATTTATTGTTTCCAAGAAAACAGAGCTACGAATTTAGACGAGTTGAAACAACAAATTCTTGATTCGATAAACTCAATTAGACCACAAATATTAGATAATGTAAGACGCGCTTTTTATAATCGACTGACATACTGTCTCACACAAGGCGGAATGATGGTGGAAGGGAGGCTATTTCTATTAATCTCTACAACTCTGTATATTGTTATTTGTATGCTCCATGTTAATTGTTTTCAAGAGCGATATAAGCTGGTGGTAGGAAGGGATGAATTCCCAATGTGAGGCACATTTTCAAATATCCAAAGTGCCCTGCAGCAGACTACTACTCAGAAATGAACGTAGAAACTTTTGAAAAATGAATGAGCGACCTGGTGGTGGCTGTGGAGGAACCATACCTTATTATATTGGACAACACGAGCTACCGCTCAAGAATTCAAGATAAATCACCAACAACATCGTGGGAAAAAATGGAAATTCTTAAGCGGCTACAGACACAGCAAGTCCAATGTTCTCCAGCAACCACCAAGTAATTTACTTCAGTTAGGCAAATATATTAATGAAGAACAGGTACACGCGGTGGACAAAATTATCCATGAAGCTAGTCATGAATCGTTTAGTTTGTCGCCATACCACTGTAATTTCAATCCAATCGAAATGGTATGGAATCAAGCGAAGCAATCCTATGATTGGGAAGTTTTAGAGGAGCTGCAACCCCTTCATGCTTGGGAGAATGTCGTGAATAGTGTTCGAATTTCTCATTAATTTACTAGGGGGTGATTTGCAAAGACAATCAAATCGTTGGGATAGGCACCCGATTTCTGTTTAGAAACAGCTGCTTTTGACGATTTGGACCATGGCAACACCAAATTCGTAGAGATAATTTTTTTTAATATGTTTTAATATGCAATTAATTAATATATTTTTACAGATCTATATGTGATCGCTTCGATGTCGGTAAAGCTTCGGCATGGAGAGTAGTGAAATCGATTTACAAGTTTTCACCAATACTCATTAAATGGCCAACTCGCAAAAAAGCAACGATTACATAAAATTACGTGTACCGCAAAATAAGGATTTCCAAATGTGTTAGGAGTTGTTTAGAATAGCCCAATCAAAGGTTCACCATGTCAGCTATTTTAACCGTAAAGGATTCCATACAGGTACGTTTTGTTTTATCTAATCTGTTTTTATTTATTTCTTTTTCCTATTCATTTCTTAATTCTTTTTATGCATTTAAAGGAAAATTGGGATGGTTCACCAGCTTCCACATGTTGCTTCGAGTACAACAAAGGTTTTTATTTTCGTGAGTATCACAATTAATATTATCATTCTTAATTAAACTCTACTTAATTTGTTGGTACTTTCAATTATAGCGGAAAAAAAAAGATGCAAGAAGAGGAAAGCCAATGGAACTTTGGCAGATGAATATTTCTTGTAGAAATTAGGGGACTAGACTTTCACTAGACGCACGTGACTCATAACGTTGTCACAAAATGGCTGGATGAAATTCGTCCTGTAATTGATGTTACGTATGGAAGGTTGAGCTCCATATCTACCTGTAGATGATTGCGGAAAGGCCTGAAATATTTTATGGACGACCCTTTACAGAAATTGCGAAAATAATTTTTTTATATTTTGATGATTTTTCCCTAAATTTAGTGTACTTTTTACAATAATTGGCAAATATTTGTAATAATGATAATTGCTCAACAGTGTACATTTGTCTATAATTATAGATTTAAAACTAAATATTAGATGGTTGAATATGCAAATACCTCATGGATGCCGTTATCTTCATAATTTAATCCAGATGAATAATTTCTAGAATGCCAACCAAGCAACCCATTAATATTTTGTGCACCACCAAAATAGATCAATGATCAAATTATCAATTGAAATTAATTCACTATATAATCACTTTTTAAATTTAGTTATTGAATTCCAGAAAGTTCTAACGATAATGAATGTAGCCACGTGCACCAAGTAAGCGCATGAAAGAAATGTTACCAACCGCAACCGCTAGAAATAAAATATAACTATAAAGAGAATAGCTTTGTTTAGCGGGAATTATAAATTATTCAAAACAAAAAAGAAGTTTTATAATTTTCCCATCAATTCTAATTAATTCCAATTGTTTCAAAAGGCGATTCATTAAAAAAAAATTGATAAAATACAACTATATACAACATTTAAAATAAATTTGTTACCAACCTCTAAAAGTAAAATATTACTATAAACAAAATTGGTGTGCAGGTAAAAAAAAAATATTCCATCTACGATCCAAAAAAAATTTTATTCTATATTTTCTTTCATCAATTCTAGTCAATTTCACCTAAATAGATTTGTTTATCACTAGCACCAGATACAACAATCGGTTCATCTGGATGGAAATCAACATCATTAACACTACCATTATGTCCTGGTAATTTATAAATAATACGACGACTCAATACATCCCATATATATAAAAATCGATCACTCGAACCACAACTAACTTTATTACCATCTTTCGACCATGCACATCTCAATAGATTCTTTTCGAAATTATGTTGATGTCCATTAAATATTTTCAAACAACGTTCTTGCGATGCATACGGACGTATATCCCATATACGTAAACTATTATCCATTGCATTTGATAATAAATAAGAACCATCTGGACTTAATTTCAATCCAGTTATTGTATCTGTATGACCTTTCAACGTATATAGAACTTCATGGTTTCGAATATCGTAGACTTTTATATCATTGTCAATACCACCACTGAATATTTGTTCGGCGGTATCATTCAATTCAACACTAGTCACTTGATATTTTGCATTCAATGTCTTTATTGCTTGTTTTTTACGTATATCCCATAATTTGATTGTTGTATCATCACTACCTGATACTAATAATTGTGGACCACGTCTAGCACCTTGTACACTATTCACAAATGTTGTATGACCTTTGTATTTTTTTATACGTTGACCAGTTATTAAATCCCATAAACCTAAAGTATTATCTGTACTTGCTGTAAATAGATTTGTACCATCTGGTGTAAAATGTAATTCCATTACAGCACCTGTATGACCTGTCATTACTGATAAATTCTCACATTCACCATAAACACTCCATAAAACTACAAAAATCGTCAAAATTATTATAGGAATAGAAACATATAATTCATAATAATTACATATTTTACGATCAAATCCTGACGATGCCAAATATTGACCTTCTGGATGGAATTCAACTGTAAATACCTCACCTTCATGTCCTTCTAATAACATAACTGGTGCAAATAGATTAGAAGTACGTGCTGGTACCTAAAACATTAATTTTAAAGCAACATTTCAATAATAGAGATTTTATATTTTTATATGTTACCGCTTGTAGTTGTGATTTTTGATTTTTATTACTAAAAGCAACTTCATTTTTAGATTTCTTTGATGGTACCAATGCTGAATCATCAGCTTTACGCTTATTCTCAATCACCATTTTATTGTATTATTTGGAAATTTCTGTAACAGAATAATAATTTAGAGACGCTGCAAGCTACATAACCTCAATCATAGAAATAATGGATTTTTTTCTAATTACCACAATTAAATTATTCGTTTGTAATAGAATTATTGTTAAAATAATTTGTAAATGTTTTAATTATACATTTAATAGTATTTTGTCAATTAATTTCCATCAAATCGTACTTAAATCGTTATTTTTAAATTAACCTCACTTTCTTAACTAATGTCAAGATGCGTTACTATTTATTATAGTTAATTGTAGCCCCGATCTGGAAAATCATAGGAAAAAACTTTAATTTTTCGGAAAATCGTTCCATAATATTGATAGTAATATCGTAAATAGTATTATCTGTTATTTTTCTCTATATTATTTCGATTTTGTTGATAAATTAATAAAAATTAATGACGGCCGTATTCGTATTGATTCATGATAATCATTTAATGATGTTCAAATTTCAAGAGTTTCTCCAATACTATAAGTATCATTAAAATCATTTTAATAACTGTTTTTTCGGATTTTTAAAGTCATTCCCAAAGATTTTTGGAAATAAAACTATTGTTGTATTGTTAGACCGCCGACTTGATGAAAAAGTTAACTAAAATTTTGCTTAGCCCGCATGCAGAGGGCGCTTAGGGCGCCAGTAGAATTTCTAGCGGGAAGTTTAAATATAGTACGGATGAACCGCCTCAGCCTAGCTGTAACTCTGGTAACTTTTCGATGCTTTTCGGGAAATGTTTCGCAACAGTATGTGGATTTAACGGCGATTTTTTCTAGATCTGTTCTCGAAGCTATCTAGAGAAGGCATAATGGCCATTATGACCTGCTCTTCTTATTAATGCAACAATCATCATATGGTATGCTCATGGAAAATAACGGTCTTTAGCTAAACGATAATTGCATTATAATGAAGTTGTGACGTATAAGCGCCTTTTGTAGGAGGCGAAAATCCGTTCCTAGATTGTCATAGTTATACTCTTTGACCTAATGCGACCTTAATTAGACGTCCGTTCAACACCCGTAAACGACTGCGTTTTTGAAACATTCTTTATATTAAAGCAATACTTAGAAATTAATATCTACAACGTTGTGTCCAACCGCTGTGTGTCTAACGGACGTCGTATATGTCTCTGGTATATTTATGGTATTTGATGTTGTTATGTGAAGCCGCTACCAGTCACTCTTGTGACTGACTGACGTCAATTCACCGTTCCTTCGACGACCGTTGAACGGCCGTAATTTGTTTCATGGTTGAATCAGTCGTTATATTCTATATTTTAAAATTTATATCTACAATGTTGTGGTGAATCATTCTGTATATTTTACAATCAGATTGCAGTTTTTGATGATTTCGTTTTATGTTTTTATGAAAGTTTGTGTTAATATTTGCTTAATATCCTAGAGAATCTACGCCATTTCTATTATTTTCATCTTCTTCTCTGTCTGCCATTTTGTGGTTTTTCTAAAGCCTTATATAATATAGTAGTCGATTTAAAATCGTCATTTTTTCCACTTATAGGTGTCATATTTCTATAACGGCAAATGGGAAAATGTGGTGAATGTGGCTGGTTTTTTTTTCCTCTCTTTTTTCTTACGAGAGAACTGATAATAAATTCCGAGCATGTCTTTTTTTTCTTTTACGCTTCATATAAGTGTACATACATACATATATCTATATATAGAGATATATTTTTCTTTTTGTAAAGAGATTGTTGAAAAAGTGTTAAGAGTCGTCAAGAATCTGTTATCAATTCCCGATAGTACATCTGCTAAAGTTGTAAATTCTACGATTATACTCTCCATAATCCATTTTTTCTGATTTCAAGTTTTCCATTTTATTTATAGATACCTACAATAGTTGTGCGCTTCTTTCATTTTCAACGATATCGACCGTTTATTCAGCAACAACTTTTGCTCCAAATCGATAGTCCCTCAAGTTTATTACTCTATGTATATATATTTTTTATATTCGAGCATCTAAAAGCATTTTAAAATTTATAAATGTGATGCAAGTGGCACTCTCCTGCAGTTGGTTTGAAGAAAATTGAATATCCATCATTATTAGTCATGTAAATTATTTTTTTCCTATTTTGCGTTGGAAATAGACGTAGTGAAGAAATATCTACTTTTTTTCACTACTTCTGAGTGTAGAAATATCGGAGAAATTTTATTTTTTAAAGTTGGTAACACCAAGTGACACTAGCTGAAACGTCACTTTTTGATAGATTTTAACGTCAATGAGAGAAGTAATTCCATTTTCACTAATTTTCCGTAATTCTAGTGGAATACACGATAAATTGTCACACATTTTCACTAAAGATAATCGCATTAAAAATGGAGATTCAAACAAATGAAAATCAACTTGACGTAAAAGAAAAAAAAATTGACAATTGGCCAGACAGAATTTTCATTTGTTTTATTTGCAATACCAACTCCTATAAAATTCCCTAATTTTACGGGTTTATTTTTTTTTTCAAAAAAAAAAGGTACCAAGGAATACAAAATAGGGATAATAGCATAAAAAAACTCGTTTCATAAGTCAATTCCTGTACTCGACCATTGAAAAAACTCGTGCTAGCGTACTCGTTCGTCAAACTAGCTCTCGTGCCGGAATTGTCGACTTCTGAAACTTGTCTTTTGAAATACTAATTCTATTTTAATTAAACAAATAAATGTTTTGCTGGAATAGAGTGTGCCTCTTATAATTTTAGGAGCATATAATGTATAATTCATTGCGACATTCCACTAATTACATTAAGTTGTGGTCTAATGCTTTATTATTTGATATTTAGATCCAAAGATGTCAGTACCTAGTTTGCTTTTCGAAATTAATTGTTTTAATCCGCCAGAAATCTATCAATTATACAGGATGGTCTACCAGAGGCGTTCCTGGTTTTGTAGGAACTCGGATTCTAGTGGAGAGACAGATAAGATGAAAGAGATAGAGTTAGAGAGAAAACAGTGTGAGCGACAGAGATGGAGATAGAGAGATAGTGAGATAGAAAGAGGAATATAGATAAGTAGTCAGCTAGTAGATTTATGTGTCACCTTGATAGTTATTTCTAGATGAGTATGATAAATAGAAAAAGCAATCTACTAATAATTTCCAGATCTATAGGTGTCTAAGAGATATAGGAAGAGAGAGAGATAAGAGATGAGTAATGGTGAAAGAGAGGGGGAGAGATAGAGGTAAGAGAGAGGGAAATCGAAAGGACAAAATTGTAGGTGATTAGGCGATAGTAGGGGTGATAGGGGGGAATGAGGAACTTTGATAGTATGCAAGTGCGAGTGATATCATAGATATCTCCATCTCGCCCGCACTTATATGAAGGGAAACAATAGATTTAATATGTCCCGTGTGTCCCTAGCGAAACAGACGTATTTTCAACGTACGTATCACTGACCAGATTTTCAATATTTCTCGTGTAACCGCTTCCATTTAAAAGAATGTTTTTGTACAAGATTTTTACAATGTACGTAATACGTCCGTTTGAAAAAAACGTCTTGTATGCCCGGACCGTAAACAAGAAAGTTTAGAAAATTAATTGTTTGGAATTATTTAAGAGGTTTTGTATATTTTAAGTGAGTATATAGAATAATAATTCCAATGAAATTATTTAAGACTAACCCTTTGGTCTTTACAGCGATTAATTTTAATTTAGTTAAAGGATAAAGTGGGGTAGAATCCCACAATAAATTCACTATATATACCCGTTTTGCCTGCACACACTGTACTATTAGACTCTCTACTATAGTAATTGTGCTTGAAATATGAACAATATTTCACACAAATTTATCTAAACTTTCCAATTTTATACAGGCTGAGTTGAAAGTCGTGGACTTAAATTAAAGTGTAGGTAGGGGATGAAATTCTGAGACGAAAAGTCCTAAGACATTATT
>JAZBGX010002295.1:0-13580 GCA_037414775.1 Zonitis immaculata | reverse complement strand
TATTTTGCCCTTGTTAAATCGAAAAATTAGTCCGATATCGGAATTCTATATTTAGGGAATTTATTGTGAGCCATCTTGTAGTTGATCAAACAAACAAAAACGTATTTTTTTGATTTGACTTTATAAAATGGAAAAAAACAAAGTCCTATTGTATCTACATATTCTATAGTGTAGCCATGCTGGTGTATTGAGTCTGCGAGCTAGACAGAATATCCACCGAACATGCAAATCGCGAAAATCTGAAACAAAGTCGAGTACTATGAAGAGTGACCATCATACATTTAGTGGAAGTCACAATGTTCAGAGGATCCTCAGCGATGAAATTCAGATGAACAAAAGTGTAAACGCATTGAATTATTCGCAGAATGTAATAAGCCGTCGAACAAAAGAAGAAATCTCGAATATTAGCAGGCTCATGTAAATAGATCGAGCGGGTATTCACTATTATTACCACATCGCCTAATTACCATTCAATGTTGTCAAAGTACATACCATTCTTGAATTTATGAACACATTACTTACCATGACTGTGACATTACGTATTATTGCTCAATTTCTGAGAGCACAGTTATACTTCTAACATAAGGCAATATAGACAGAAATGTCACAATAATTGTTAGCAATTATGCTCTTAGAAATGGAGTCCGCAATGTCGTAGCAATGGTCAGTAATGCGTTCAAAAATTCAAGAATGGTATGTACTCTGACAACATTGAATGGCAATTAGGGGATGTGGCAATGGTAGTAAAAACCCGCTCGTGATAGATTTTTGACTCAATTTGTAACGATGAAGAACGCAAAGACCTACATTCATCACTTGAATCCGCAGACTAAACAATAATCGATGACGTGAAAACAATCATCATATCAATAAATTATATTTTATCAACATAATAAACATTACTTTTGGATCACCTCTCGTATTATACACTAAAAGAAGCCTACTATCTAGAACTACCTCAAATTATTTAAAATAGCCTCATATTTATTTATCTATAAATCGTAGATTGAAAATTATTTTATTCGCCCACTATAATCGATTTTGTGTCGGTATGAATTTTCATAAAAATATTTTCGTTTATAGATTTTTTTTTGATTATTATTAAATTTTTTGGTTCCCACCGTCATTTCGGCGCCGTTCAAATTGGCGGTCGCCCTTATTAAATAAAAAAAAAGAGAGTATGTTAAAGATGACTCTGTGTGTCTGTATTAGTGGCAATTACGTCCAAAATGGACAATGTTTAAGAAGAAAAAAAAAAAACTAAATCATAGACGTTAAAAAAGAAAAATTCAAATTAAAAAATAATAATGTTGTTTATTATTAAATTATCGCTTCTTTTATATAAGTCACCAATAAAAATTTTGGGGTGTATTTTTCCTTAATAAAATCGCGTGACAATAAACCAAAAGTCTAAACGACAAAATTTCTTCTATAATAGAATTAAATTGAATTTTAGAAGAAGAGGAGAGAAAGAAATCTATAATAAACATTTAGTTATCTAAAATATTTCTCATTTAATTTTGTAAATTGATGATTGATGTTAAATTGTAGGGTATGTAATATATATATATATATATTTTATAAGTGAAATTGTTAAATACAGTAGTGTATATTTTAGATATTAGGAACAAGCCCCTTTGGGCAGCTCACGAACAACAACACCCAAATCGCAATCATCATTTCACTTTAGTTGATTGCAGGATATTAACTACGTCTTTTGACTTTTCTACCACATTTTTGATACAACCATTTTATTATTGAACATTAAAACGATTCCAATCCATCGTGTTTTGGATTTGAATCCAACGAACCAAAAAAAAAAAACACCATAATTTTTACAGGAAAAAAAAACATTTCCAGAAAGTAATTTCGAATATTATTAAAATCGAATTTAGTCGTCTGTGTGTCGTTTTGATAATTTGCATTTCTAATTTGAATTTAATTGACTATAAGAAAAAAGAATGGTGCAATTCTTACCTTAATGGTTTAAAATATTCGCAAAGATAATCGAAACGTTCATCAGGAACTGGAACCCGACGTGCTAACAGAAAAACAACAACAAATTAGAACATCCATGCAATATAATAACAATAATTTCACTATTCCAACAACAATTGTTGAAATTATAAACCATTACCGTTTAAAATACAACACAAAATTATTGAATTTCTGCTGAATCATTTCTAGATTCCTACAGTTGATATATCGTAATAATAATAAAATAATTGGTGCTTGAATAATTCGTCAAAACAAACAAATAAATAATAATAATAATAGAATTAATACTTATTTTCATTAGGATCAATTGTGCAGAATGGGAAATTTTCAGCTGCAGCTGAACTTTTCGTTAAAACATTAAAAAATGTCGATTTACCAACATTCGGTATACCGACAATACCAACTCGTAAATTTGTACCAACACGACCAATTAATGGTTTTCGTTCAGGTTCTGGTGCTTTCTTCGGTGGCATTCTTCCTATTCTATTCTAAAAAAAAAAAAATTATAATGGAAGAATAAAAATCGTATTTAACAATTTCACAAAGGAGGAGAAAAAAAACTGATTTATGCAAATTATTTTCTGTAGCATTTCAATAATAAGCAAGCATCACGATCGTGTTGTAGTTTAATTTGCACACAAAATAGTAATTTCCAATCTGATACCGAAAATTGTAATATAAAATACAACAGTAACGATAGTTAGAGATTTTTCAACAATAATAATAATAATATTAACAACAACAACAAAAAATACCAATACCTAATAACAAGTCCGTAATATTCTTATAGGCTGCAATTTCGAATTTTACCATCAATTCCCTGTTTTTCCATATATTAATATAATTTAGCATGCTACAGCCGCTAGCTATTATTTATTGACCAACAAATTTCATCGATTTCAATCAATAATAATAATAATAATTTATAAAGAAGATTGTACAAATAATTTCGAATTTTACCGCCATTTGACGTCACACCGGCACGGTTCGAGACTCGGCTAATTTGAATAACCAAACAAAATATTTAGGCAAATTATATTTGAAAAATTACCAAAATTACAAATACGTTCATACCAAATTAGGTTTTTATTGTAGAATTTAGACGAACTCGTTTGAATGAATTCGAAAATATTACATTAAGTTGTCCTAACCTCAATTGGCAGCATGCCTATTTTATCAATATTTCTACGTATTAAATTGAGTAATTTAATTTAATTTGAGATTTTATATAATCTTTTATTACAATTATCGAATTTACTTACGTTTAGTTGTAATTACTGGTAATTTGTGATGATTTATTTCCAAGACTTGATACCCCTGCCGGTAATTAGAGCAAAGCCAGCTGTGCTACCTACTTTATCTGCAAACAATAGGTTGGCGTATTGGCTGGGTAATTTGAATTATTTGCGGCAAAAATATTACAAATTATGAAATTTTAAAAATAAAAACAAACAAACTCGGTATTATTATTATTATTATTATTTTTTTGAGTCCAATTAGAATTTAAACCAATGAGAGGGTTATATTGTGGTGATTTTGAATGCATTTTATGGATTCGTGCAGACCAATTTATTTTATATTATATAGTGCATGATAATTTCCATATAAAATGATAACTTTCGTTCGCCATATTGTGTAGAATGGTGAACTTTCATATGTTTTTTTTTTTACAATATTATGATTATTTTTATTATTTCTTGGTGCTGGTTTGATTATAGTGATAAAATAGGGGCCGCTATCGCCCAATTTTCTATTTTTCCCTTTATATATGTAGACGATTATTGTTTGATTTTACAACCCGCGGCTAGTTTATAAGGCACAATTTGTCTTTGCTGACGAAAACTGCATTGTTTGTACAAGAACGGAATTGTTCTATATAGTTTGTCTGCATTCTTGTCATTATTAAACGGTGTCCATTTTTGATTTGAGGGCGTGTTATTGCTGGATTATTCTTATGTTAAATCGTCCAAGACAATGGTCGATTGCTTGAAGGTTTTCCATGTATAATAGCCAATAAATGGCAATTTGGTAAATTTAAAGAAAATTGTAAGAATTTAGAATGCTTTAAGGCAATATTCGTTATCGATTTTATTAAAATTCCATTTATTATTATTATTAGTATTATTACAGTCGGACATGGTTATAGCGTACTTGGTTATTACGTATTCGCTGTAATAGCGCAGTTTTTTTCATGAAGAAAGTCGATTTTCTTTGTCACCCTCTAATATTGGATGGACTTGATAGAATACACCTTCAGATCTGTTATAACGTATCGACAGTTACGCTATAACCGAGTTGGACTGTTTAAATATACAATAAGAAAATTAACAAATAACCCGTTGATTAATAATTTTTGGGGGCGTTACATTCGTGTAATTACCATTTTCTTTTATGCATACCAACCATTAGATTTTTCTAATGGCACGTAAATAATCGTTTGCAATATAACCAACTTACTAAAACCATTACCTTGTAATTACCATATGCGAATAAAACCAGCTTTGATCGGTTAAATTCAAAGTTAATTAAAAGCCTTTGCGTATAATTAACAATTTATGCATGCATCCCTTCTTTTATTATTATTATTGTTGTTATCGGTATAGATCTGTCGTGTTTGTCTGTGTCAAAAACTTGTCATTTATTCGTGTTATGTTCTTTTTGTGTGTATATATGCATTTGTTTGCCGCATTGGCGCCTTTCAACATATCACTATATATATACTATCCGACTATCCGATTTTCGAAGTTTTTTCAAGTGGAACGAAACTTTTCAAAAGACAAAAATTGATGAAGGCCTATATAGGCAGCAGATCGACCGCCTATGGTGGATATTTGGGGAATGTATGCCGGAAAAAATATAAATTTCTAAAACAAAAATCAACTAAATATATATATATAGTCGAATATATAATGATAATGATAATAAAAATATATGTCACATCTTTATCTATAGATAGTTACAATTTTTTTTTTTTAAATAAATTCGTCTTCCTGTCGGTCTAGTGTTATTTGTTTAGCATTGTATTGCATTTCATTCATTCGGATTATTGTTGGAAGTGTATTGGGAGAAATTCCGGATGTGGCCGCCACATTTTGAAGAATACAATTTTATTGTATAACTATTTTCAAATATATATAGTTGCGCTTTTGTCGATATTTTCTTTTGATCGAAACAATTGCGGTTTATCCTCAAATAGTTTTCGGCCAAATCTATATAAAGTTTGATGTCTTCTTTTATTACTTATATTCCTACCATTTTAATAGATCGACAATTATTTGTATAATAATCGAAATATTTCCAGTAGCGCTTGTTGCTCCAATAATAAATACATCATTCTCTTTTTAACCATAACCGCTTATTATAATTTAAATTTAATCACTTATAGATGTAGGTTGTTAGAAATTACGTTTTATCTCATATATATAGAGTAGGTTTTTTGAGAGAGAGAGAGAGAGAGAGAGCAGAGAACGATTTGATTTTATAATTTCTAATTGTACGGTTTGATTTTCTCTAGAAGATCATTGGAATTTCCTTTAAATACTAGTTTTCATCAATTCGAATGCATATATATACAGTGATTATATCCTACGAAATTTCTATACTACCGCATAATTATGAATAATCAAAATTTTTGAAAAATATGAATAAATAAATAAATATATACGTATCGAAATTATATGTATGCGCAGATTTAAAAATTGTTTAGAAATGTGCAAATCTACTATAATTATTCATCAATAATAACAAGATGGCGATTAATCGCTGATTGAATATTTCAGTTATTCGCTAACAAATTACTTAAAACCAACGAATTTCCTCTAATTTTCTTTAGAATATTTGAAAACTATTAGAATGTTATAAGGAAGCTTCTAGAATAATCTATTGCAGTATATACAGGATGCACCACCTCGCAGACTTGCTTGGTTTAGCTGTAACTCTGCTTCTAGTGGTGAAAAAAACAAACTACACTCGAGGATCTAAAGTGTGATATTTGGAGAAGATTTTGGCATTAAAACGGTTTCTCTAACTTTTCGATAGATGTGGAAAATATCATTAAAGTATGAGATAATTAATTATGGAAAATTCGATTAATGTCTTATAAATAATATAAATTTTCCAAATTTCCCGATAAGTTAAAGAAACCGTTTTGGCACCAAAATGTTGTCACACTTGGAATCGTCAACGGCGTTTCTTATTCACTCCACTAGAACCACAGTTAGTGACCAGGAAAAATTGAGGTGCTCCATCCTGTATAAATAATGGAAGTGCAAATGAGTCTAGCAATCATTGGACAACTGAAGTCCAATTTTGGACATTTCTTGAAGGGGGAATTTCGACTGCTATATTAGACTTTATGAATTTCTAGAAGTGCGGCAGGAGCAACTTTCGATATATGCACAAAACAATGTTTGTGGTTCGGGCCGAATATTTTTTTTTAAGGTAGGATGTGTATCTTTTGCGTTTCTTACTTAACAGTTTGACCTGTCTCAGTATTGAGGTTGTGAAGGCGTTGAGGTAGGTGTAATTGTTTCAATTCCAAATCAATCGTTACAACTTTGAAAATAGACGACAGTTTTTGGAAACGTTTCCGAGGAAATCGCTAGAGAGACAATATGTAGAAAACCAGATAATTATTGCTAGTGAGATTGAACCGAAATTTAACGATAGGCGAACCTTACAAGTGGCCTATGGTATCAACAAATGCAAAAAAAGTAACCAAACCTGACAAAATAATACGCTTGGATTTTTCTATCGTCTCCTAGCAGTCGTGAATACCGGATGACAATTAAAACAGACTACAAACCGTAGTTTCTTAAAAATGATTTCTCAATATTTACTATTCGGTTACAATCAAGAGTGCATGGTGCTAATTAGACTATTTCAATTGGGATCCAATATTCATTTGTTCTACTCACAAATCATGGCCTACTTTAGTTTCAATAAACTTTTGTAGTTTTTCTAGAAACTTTCAGAATATAATAATAATAATAATAATGAGAGTAAAAATATACTATCCTATTTAAAATAATAAGGAAGTGAATGTTACGGTTTGTAGACTGTTTTCATAGTCACCTGGTATATAGTGATTATTTGTCAGAAGCATAGATATTTTATTATATATTATTTATTATTATATTAATTTTGGGCCGACTATAACGAATATTTGAAAAAATTGACCGAATACTAGACGAACATATTCGTGGCTGGCATTATCTCTTATATTTGCAATTTTCTAGCAATAACACCAGAAGTGGCAACTCCACACAGAGTCCATCTTCATTTTTAATTTTCTCATGATTCAATTATTTGTTAATTTTACTTTGCAAAATTACAGAAACAAATAGCAATATAAATATGAATGCTATAATCGCTTTATTGACGATTAAATTTATTTATATACAGTGGTAGTATATAATTGTTATATAGTCATGATTTAAGATCATACTATATCTGTATATAATTACAGAGTATAAAATTTCGCCTATGAAATTATCAATTATTACCGGTAAATAAAATTGGAAAATTTCCAATTGGTCAATTCAATAAAACAAAAGCAAAAACAATCGTATAACACGAAATATTGCTTATATATATTTTCTAAATTGAAAATTAAATTAATTAACAATTCAGTTATATAATAATTGATTGAATTGTCGAATGATGGGGTGTCTCCAGGGGGCTGTTTGGAGGCAAACAAGAGCGCGTGGCCGCCCCTTTCATATATGGCACAAATAAGATAAACTCTATATATATATATGAGTTATAAAAAAAATATATAAGGACTAAATGTCGTCCTTTATTATTATTATTATTATTTTTTGTTTTGTTCCTTTTTTTGGTAATAGTAGTAAACGCCTACCACAGCTGTGTGACCGTCACTGTTACAATCATCAATATATATATATATATATGTGTATATAGAAAAGAATATTGTGGGTTACATGAGGGGGCGGTGACAGGGTGTCACGGTAGCGACCCGTGCCAAAATAATAGACCGAACAACTGAACAGGAAGTTCCCATCATAATATATGAGGAAATAGTTTTTTTTGCAAATTATTTATATGAATAGATTGAAACATCAAAAGAGATTTAAATAAATACCCATATATACCGACCCCCCCTCCCCCCCGTCATTCACTCTACAACCAAAAATCTAATAGTTTCGGTTCATTTAAATTAATTTCGTTATATAGTGTACATAATGATTAATAAATACTATATATTTATACATATATAGGAGAACATAACAGTAACAATAATATAATAACGAAATAAAATATAGATGTGTACATCGACCAACCGTAACCCATGCGGTTCAACTAAATATTACGTACAAAGTCCTTAATTAATGTAATTGACAATAATTAGTAGTGAAACATTTATATGGGAATCGGAACCGAAATTATATGGTTTCAAAAATAATGCTACCTAGTGCATGTCTCTATTTACTATATATATATATACATATATATTAAATATATTATATACATATATGTATGTATATAGATTTTTGTGTGCTTATAAGAATTTTTATCGCATGCAATTGCCATTTTGTCGTTATCCATTTGTTAATATCCATAACCATAATTTAGCGCCATTTATTTTTGTCAACTACGCGTAACATTCACATCATTCATTCATTAAATAATAATAATTTACTTGTTTTTGTTAATTATAGAAAATCTATAGTAAAATTATTGTTATATAAATAATATTTGTTGTTTTTCGGTGGAGGGTAGATAATTTTCGAAAATTATTATTTATTTAAGTGAGTTATATCGTGATCATTATTATTGTTAGCTCGTTATTATATTATAGTATTGGGAAAAATACGACAAAACGATCAAAATGTCATTTGTGTATGGCGTGGCGGTGTAGCTTTAACTGGAAGAGCTTTGAAATATGATTATACCTTGAAGCGATAATGGAAAAATCAACGTTCAAATTATATAACCACAAATCAAATGACATCATAAATAATACTAATTTTCTTTGATTCATTTATACGTTTTTCAATTTGTTTACCATTCAATATAACCGGAGTGTATAATATGCTAATTCTTCTCGAAATTACCCGTCCATTGGAGACGGTAGCTCAATAAAGCTCAGTTTAGAATTTGAATTTTGTAATTCAGAAAGCCAGAAGAAATAACTGACACGTTGCGAAAAAAAAAAAAATTACAAGAGAAAATTTAACATTACTTAAGTATCAGCCGTAATTATCAGCATTACCCGTCATCGACTGATTGAAAGTAATCATCCGACTTGGTAATCAATCGTGTTCATCAGCAGTACTTATGTATCAACAGTAATCATCATAATCACGCTTAAGTTGTACGCATCTATAGTACTTATAAGTATCAGAAGTAAAAGCATGAGTATTACCTGTCCCGACTCTTTGACAGTATACATACATACCAAAAGTAATCATTATAGACTTTATTGAAAGTAATCGTCAGCATTACCCACCAACTATAGGGGTGAGTAGGGTATAATTGGTGATTGTGCTAGATTAGTACTCTTTCCTCCCGCACTACACTTTCCAGTGCCTGTTTAACCGTTGCATCCAGTGCCTCTCAATGAGTACTTACTCGGTAAAACAGTGTAGTGTGGGAGGAAATAGTACTTATCTAGCACAATTTCCAATTATCCCATTCTTCCCTATCCCTTGATAGTTCTTACAATAGAAGAGACGGGACAAAAATTGGTCAGATCTTGTGTAGTTTCAACTATAAAAAGAGACAGTTGCGACGCAATCTACACCGATTCATTTTTATAGAAGATGTACATTTGAGAGAGCATGGGCGCTGGGGGGAGGAGTTAAGTTTTTGGACCGTCCACATGCCGTTCCTCACCGTGATAGCTTTTCAAGTAGGTTTAGATCCGCCCATGCTCTTTCAAATGTGAATCTTCTATAAAATAATGTCAAATATGACCAAAATTTAAAAAAAAATTAACTTCGCGGGGATTCATCAAGTTGTAAAACGTAAAACTTTATTTATACGATTTACGTGACCTGTTGAATAAGAAACAACAACGATCAGCCATCATATAATATTATTCATTGTAAAATTGACGAGAAGAAATCTTTTTCAAAGTAAAACACCCATATGGAAGAAAATATTATCAGCAGATGATGGATATACCCGCCTCTCTTTTACAATAATGCGGCAAAATAATAAATAATAAAAGGAAAAATATAAAATAAGAAAGAAACTGAAACTATATGAACGACGACAAAGACGACGACCACACAGAATTTTGTATATAGCGAAATAACAAAACTCAAACATATGAAACTAATAATAATAATAATAATAATTTTCTAACGGTTATTGTTTGAAACAAAATATTAATAATAATAATAATAATAATAAAACCACCCCCTCTTGTTCTCTATATATAAATATGTCTTGTACGTTTGTATTTAAAGCAGCAACCGTTTTATTTTTGTACAAGTTGGAAAATTGTAGGGTTGAAGCTAGTAATTCGAATCACACCAGGAGCTCGCCAGCATCCGGAGCCGTATTCTCCACCCCAAAAAAAAAATCGGCTTAAATAAAATAATTTAGAAAAGGGTTCACATATTCTATATGTATATATATAGGTATACATACTTTATACATATAGGTATATATATATATACATATATAATAATTTTTTGTCTCCATTTTATAATAATCAACCGGAAGTGTTAGTAAAATTGAATTAATACGTAGCAATTACATGAGTCTATATTATATACCTAACTATACAGGATGATCCGCCAGAGGCTATCCCGGTTCTGTAGGGAGAAAAAATGCACTCGAAGATCTAAAGTTTGAGAAATCGTTTTAATGTCAAAATCGTCACTAAATATCACACTTTAGATCGTCGAGTCCGTTTTGTTTTTTTTTGCACCCACTATATAACCAGAGTTACAAGACCAGGAAAGCCTCTGGTGGGACATACTGTATATACATATGACATCTTAAAGAAAAGAGACGTTTTGGTGCACGGCTGGATATTTTCTATCAAATATTTAGTTCCGGTTTTTTTTGATTTCATATAAATTGGACGCGTGTTCTCTACTATTACCGCTACGGGTATTCTCGCGTGGCCCTTTTTGTTCTCTCTATAGAAATATAAGAAACGGCTGGTGTGTTTTCTCTTTTTTATTTTTCAAATATCTTATTATTATTATTATTTCTGGAGCAATGGAAAATATAGGAACATCTGGTCCGGTCGATGTGTGTGTGTGTGTGTGTGTGTATGTTGTTGTAAGTATAACAATAACGAAAAAACCAACAATTTAATGTACGGTATGCGATATGTAATTATTTTCGTTGGGAGGCTTTTTACTGAAAAAAAAAAGAATGCATAACCCTTACTTATATATAGACATATGCCGTTTTTAAGTATATAACAATAGCAATATTGTATATATAGTATGTATATTATATGTATAGATATATGTAAAAGAAAAGAATATTATAGGCATAATATAATTGACTTCCTATAAAGATTGAATATAGTGATAAGAATCTTGTTCCATGCTTCCATAATCAAAATTACACCCATAAGTTTTATGGGTGTGCATTTTTTTTGATTTCGTTTGATCTTCTGGAAATTACAAAAATAGTTTCTTCTTCTTCTTCTTATTGCTCGCGCCCGTCTCCTCTCGCAGGTTGATGATTCAATAAATGGCATTTGTACAGCTTTGTAAACTGTAGCATGAACGATTTCTGTATAGTATAGATGAGTGTGGTCAAACTCAAATCATCTCCTTATAGGTGTCTTTTAGTTATGAGTTTTGGCGTTTTTGCTCTTTCTCAAGATATTGTAAGCCATAAGTATCCGTTCCATATACTATTTACTTTGATGTTGAAAATTATAACTACCTAGAGCCTCAAAAACTGTAAAAATTATAATGTGCAGAACATGTTGCCAACATTTATTAGGATAACCGATATGCAAAAATAATGCTGGAGTAGATAGCGAGAGCAACTGAACGAAGCCAAGAACAACTGCTTCTATTGACGATATCAAAAAAATACGGAGAAATAGAGCAACTGCTCCGATCAGAAGAAGCAATTTAATTTGGTATACACCTATCAGCTACTGTAATTCGGACGCAATTGATACAGCGTGTCTTGATTTTACGAGAAAATGTTACTCTTGAAAAAAAAACATGCTCTCTCCGAAAATATTGGAGTGATAGAAATTCAGGATTGCCAAGAATTTAGGAAATAAACAACCAACTCCAAAAAGATTAGTGCAAGTTACAATTTGAGAATTTCAGGATGATTCTATGAGTTTGCAGGGAATTTTCTGTATAAAGTCTGCTGTTAGGGCTCATTGTATTCTATAATATTATGTATTGAATAGATCGATTATATACCGTTTATATATGTATATATTAGGTAAAACCTTTCATCTTTATATACATATATATATAAGAAAAAATAGTACAAAAAATTATACACATTAAAATAAAATTGCATTTAATTAGAATTGGTATAATTAAGACTTCAATAACATTATTAAAACGCAACCGTGTCTGGAAGCACCTATTACATACCCTAAAACAAAACATACACAAAAAAAAACAAAAAAATAAAAATACCCTCTCCCTCCCACCCTATATATATATACATATATATATATATATATGTGTTTGATTTCAACAGTACAGCGTATTTTCAAACGACATCCAGTCATGATATGCAAATTATACAGTATTTTTATATAAATATACATATATATAAACAGGCTGTCCCACCGGGCATGTCGTCGATCCAGTACGGCAAAACTACGAATAGTAAAAAATCTGAAAATTTGTAAGCATACCAATATCCGAAGGGCATTATCAACTAAAATATTTTCAAGATGGTGGCACTTCCTGTTATACCGGAAACTGATACTAACTTGCCTATTTCAAATAGAATGCCCTATATATTATTGCATTTTTGGATATGTTGATGAATTTGAGCGCCATTTTGTTTGCATTGTTCTATACCTAAGACTTACCATTCTTGAGATTATTAACATTTTGTGTCAAAAATTGGATTTGTAGACCTGTAAATGTAAATATTGGGCAATTTCTCCTATATTCTAACGTTCAAATTTGTAACTAAATAGGTTTCCTTATAGAGAAAGAGTTGTTTAACAGATTTAATGCTTTAGATTAATAATTTTTCATATGGGTCTATTGGAAAAAAAATGTTGAATATTACTTTAGATAATGTGGCTTAAATCTATTATTTCAAATGGAACGAGCCAATTTTGCCGTACTGGATAGACGGCTTTCCCGGTGGGACATCCTGTATATATATATAAGAAAGTATAAAGTATATAAAACGCTGATATTCTAGAAAATTATTAACTATTTACGATAATAAATAGTTATAGTTTAGTAACTTTATATATATAGGATATATTTTTTCCCTCTTCTTATTTGACGTTATCTATTATTATTATTATTATTATTATTACTGGGTATAAGGTGTATTTGTATATATAATAAATTCAAAAACTATTCAACAATTCATAAAGTTCTTTTGTTTTTTTTTTTTGTTTTTTCGACAATTGCGCCCCTAAA